>JAUPFP010000038.1:1625670-1730670 GCA_036925085.1 Brachycybe producta | reverse complement strand
GAAACATGATATCAATTTTTATGCAGCATTGTGGTTGTAAAGTGTAGTGCAACATTACTTGCAACATATTTGTGTGTTTTGTGGAGAGTAGAACAACAGAGTTCTATTTTTCTTTGAGAAGCTGTTTTTAGAATCCAAGTTATGGGGATGGGGTATCTTGCTACTAGAAGATGCTATTCTGGTGTACATATATACATATAACAGAGTTGCCATTGAACGTGGTAAATCTGGAAGTATCAAGGTATTAGAAAATTCTTTAAAGACTCAGGGGAAAAGGCAGGGAATTTATTTTCTGAAATTCCAATCCCAGTGATTAAAAAATGGCTAAACATTAAAAATATATATATATCTTATGTTCTACAAAGCACGAAACTGGGCTCATAAGGGTTCAGTGGCGCCCAGAAGTCTCAAAAAGCTTAAAAAGGGGCAAAGATTCAAAACATTTTTTTTAAATTCAAAGAAAATTAGAAAAGCAAAGTTGTCACTTGACCTGACATTAGAAATTTTCAAATAAAAGTCAGGATCTACAAACTACTAGCAGGGAGAAAATGTATATAAATTTATATCACAATGATGTCCAATACAGTTGTTTTTTTTTATTAAGAAACCTGGAATGTATCCAACTTTGGCATGTTAAAAAAATGGAAAAGTCAGAATTTCCAGACATGAAAGTAGTGGCGCATAAGTATTGTCACATATGAATGCCACTTGATATTGTTGAGTACAATCAGAGTGGACAACGTTAGCACTCTGGTACAGTTAAGTTTTAGTATTAAGTGTTGCATTACAATTTGTTGAGTAATGTGAATCTAACTTTATACCTCGTTTTTTTATATACATTTTATAGTTTCTTTTCCTGTATAATGTTATAGATGGTGGTGTGTTGAACTAGGTTTTGCCTGTTTTTTTTTAGAGTTAATAACCCAGCACTGTTGGTTGTTACTAAATATAATAACGGTGCTTTTGTGTGTGGTCATTATGTCATCACTACCACGATTTTTAATCGCTTGTTTTTCGCCTCTTTGATGAGGTTTTTGTATTACAGACGCTCCGTTTTTAGTTAATCATATATTATCGCATGCATTAATAGTCATTTTATAGATGCTCATCAAAGGAAGATACTAAACAGCGACATCGCAACAAGCGTTTGTAATTGAGTGAAGAAAAAGCAAACTGGTTAATAACGATTATTATTATATTTGCATATAGGGGCATTAAATACACAGGCGGAACACAGTCAAGACACACAGGACACACAGGCGAGACAACAGATTACACAGCACAGACTCATATCAACTGAAAGACCATGTAACACATAGAATTCATTTTGGAACTGGACACAAATGTGATCACGGTGGGACGGGTGAACAACACATGGAACACACATTATAAATAATGGAAATAACTCATAAAATGAGAGTATCTACACCTTAATTAGGGTGAAAACACAGAAACATAATGAAAGCTACCTTACTGCTTGGATACAAAGTCGCGCGACACTAATATCTAGCCTTGTCTAGCGACTATCGAGAGACAATGTTTCAAAATCTTGGGCCTGTTGTGAGACAACCTTCCAGAGTTCTTTGTATCTCACTAACCGAAATGGAAAACATGTCACAACGTTGCGCAACAACGCGTGATAATGTATCGACACTGTCTAAATACATAAATAAATTTTGCAATTGCATCTCGACAGTTCCGATACATTGTCGCGTGTCTTTGTATCCAAGTGTATACTGAGCATTATTACAGATAAAAGTCACTAAATTACTGCACATTCCGCACTGTTTATCAATTTATCCCGCGAGTGTGATGTCACAAGTATAGAAATATATTGTGGGAGCGTCACAACGTTGGATAAAACGATTAATAACGGAATGCAATAGTAGAACGAAAGAATGTTTTCATTTTCGATTGTTGTTTGTCACACACACACACACACACACACAGGGGGCTGAGTATCAAGTTGTTTGGTTTGTTTTGTAGTTTTGCTCATTTATTTGATAAATGCTACCTGATCTATATAGTGCTTCGAATAGGCGGGTACACAAGCACACACTTATTACGTGAAAAGCCAATTTGATGAATTGCTCTTAATTGACAATTAAAGTATGTTTTTTTTACTTAAGTCTTTTAATTAGTTACCCATCAAATAATGATCATTATATAATTCAAGATGAATGTACGAGGGTAATGGGAAACAAATGGTGTTGACTATCAGCTAGGTAATCGTTATGTTTCTGCATCCGTATCTGCAGACACTATATGCATATACAAATTAAACATCTTCAATCTCGTTTGTTCCTAATACGAGCTCGAATTTTTATCTATTTGATTGAAAACGGTAAAAGTTTTAAATTGTGAATGTATGAATGAGTTTCAAATCGTTCTGGGTAGAACCGCTAGAGGCTAAAATATTACTGTTTAGCCATGAACAAACCAAAACGGTCTCGAAACAAGTTAATTAGCTATGCATTTTAAGAACTATATTTTGATATTTTTTGATGAAACTGCCATTCTACGTGGAACAATTTAAGAATTATATTGTATAGGCCTACATTATAATAATCATTGAACATAAATGAAATAATGATGTCCACTGGCCTAATTTCGAAAGTCTTTCTTCCTCTTTTATTTTGTTGGCGTTATGCAACTGTACGTTAGGACTAATTATATTCTAGTCACTAACCAATTTAATCTAGTTTAGTGTGATGATAGGGTGGAAAATTTAGAAAAACGATTCTTTGAATCCGTTGTTTGCTTATATGTATGTATGTATGTATGTGTGTTTGTTTTTTTGTAACTGGTCACATGTATTTCGTTTTATAATGATTGTTATTTTTTGCGTGCAAACGGTTTTTTTTGTGTATGTTTGTGTTGAGTCTCAATGGTAATGGTGGGTTGTTGGTGATGGTCATCCCCTAACATTTTCATCAGTTATTTCCATACTCACTCAGCTCATTAGGACAAGTATTTTTTATTATTTATTAATCTCAGTGGTGGTGGTGGTGGTGGTGGTGATGATAATGGATTCTCAGGATGGACTTTATTGATTAGCTAGTTTTGAGAGAAAGGGAAAGAAAAAAAAAAAACCATACATTTGGGTTCTCGTTAACATTATGAATGTAAAACTGGGCACATAATCAAATATTTCGTTCCCCCTCCCCCCCCCTCCTCTTTCTAACTATCTGTTTATCTCTTCCTCCCCAATCCTCCTCCTCCTCCCTTCTTCTTTATATTTGTTGTGTTTTTTTCCACCTGTCAACATCATGGGACAAGGTATGTAAATTTAAAGTGGGCATTTCGCCTTTCATTAATGAAACCTCAAGGGGAATCTTTCTCTTTTTAATTTATTTTGTCCACGAATGATAATAAACTAAAAAGGTACAAAGAAGTGGGAGGAATTGACAAGAAGGGCAACGGCACCACCTGGTCACCAAAATTAGATACATTCATTTTTTTTTTACATTGTTGTTGTTGTTGTCGTCGTCTCCAATGTTTGGATCCTTTTTTTTCGTCTATCTCTCTCATTATATTATTAACCATGTTTACAACCCTTTTTTTGTTTATTTATCATTTGTGTGTACTTTTTTTTGTGACTTCCTTTACATGTGTTTTATTGAATTTCAACTGTACTAAACTAAACTAGTTATTATTTATATGAGCCGGGATCATATTTATATTTAATCACGCGTAGTTACTTCACTTCCGCTTAAGAACAAAAAAAAAAGAAATACCCAATCCTATCAATAACCTGGAACGACCATTATTTTTTGTTTGTGAATATTTAAACTTGACATATGAGTTGTGATTTCGACTTGAACACGTTTTACATTGAGTTAAAGCCATTTGAATGTTAGTTTTAGTGTTCATTGTATATTTATACAGAGAGAAGTGGAATGGGGTGTATTGGTGTGTGTGTGTGTGTGTGTGTGTGTGTGTGTGTGGACAGTTGGAAATACATATGGGACGATGGTCATACAAGTGTAATTGGTGGCAAGAGAGTAACCATCCAACCATTTTTTTTTCTTACAAAGTCATTATTTGAACACGTGTATGTGTTGGCTAAATAGCCGTTTCAGAAGGTTTTCATCCCTTTCTCCTAGTATTGAGGTGAGGTAGAGTGAGTGAGAGAGGGTAGTCTTTGAAGTTGGGTATTACTTCTAGTATAGGTAACATATTTGGACATATGCTCGCTCTCCATGTCTCTGTGGGATTTTTTTTATATCACTGGTTCTATTTTTTTTTCTTCATTGGAGAGAGAGAGAGAGAGAGAGAGAGAGAGAGAGAGAGAGAGGAAGGAGAGAGATCGTTTAGCCTTCTTCTGATGCCATTCTCACTGACTGCCCTTTCGTTTTTTTTTTTGTTTGGCTTAAAGCACTACTGACGGATGGACAGTCTTATACATTTCTAAAACCTTGTTAGTGGACCCTTGAGACCCCGTATACCCTATGTTACGTGTGACAACTCTTGAAGTTGTATTTTAGATATATCTTTCTAGTATTGTAAAAGACTGAGCTGCATAGCAATGATGCTTTTTTTTGTGCAGGCCGAGGGGGAGGGGAGACCCTCTTTTTATTTTATTCTTATTTTACCTTCACTTTTCGATCAATTCCTTTTCTTAGGTCAACTCCGTAAGAATTTGCGGGGGGGGGGGGCTTCTTGTTCAATTGAGTTTTTTTTATCTCCCTCTGTTGCTGACAGAATCGAAAAAAAAGGGTTTCTTCAAGTTAAACCTTCATGTCACCTGTGATTTTATTTTGTTTTAAATGTTGTCTTGTCTTTTTATTCGAATGACGTGGGCGTTATATTAAATTTAAAGTTTAAATTTAAATATCAAATTTAGGCATTTGTTTTTGTTACAAGTATGTCAAATTGGGTGCATTGTTTTATGTTCTGTTTGATACAAACGGAAATATCTTAATAATTTCCCGGTTTAGCTTCAATAAAGACACACAAATGTTTTTCAATGAACACATGTCTGTTCTTATAATAGCAAGCAATTGCTTAAAAGTAGCATCATTTGGAAACGACTATGTTTTAGTGGAAAAAATAGCCACAAATACACATTTCCCTTGCTATACACTCAATTTAAGAATTTTAAGTTATGTTGAGTCTCTCATAGCATGAGATATTATCATAACATGTGTGTTATGTGTGTTGCCATTCTACATGTATGTGATGCTATTTTCTACATAGTGTGTAGTCGTTTTCAAATGAAGCCCAGGAGTGACACTTAGGAATCTGTATGCAACATGGATCCTAATTTTCTTCAGACTAGTGTGGCCACACTTTGTCACCTAGAGCAATGTTTTATTGAATGTAATCACAAACGTTTAGTTATTGGGAGCATATAACCAAACTTAATACAATAATGCGATTTTGTAATAGTGCAACCATTTTTTGGGGTTTTGGATACTGATGAACATCCGGTTTTTTTACAGCCTTGGTTTAGTAAACCTCTGTTGGCCTGGTTTACACGGCAGAGGGCACCTTGAAATGCTGTCGTTACATTCAATTTAGAAATCCTTCTGCTTTTATAAGTGTGTTTATGATTGTAAATGTAGTATGTGTGTTTGTGGACTAAACTGGAACAACATTTTTTTTTCTTCTTTTTAATATATTGGATATGAAAATATCTTTAGGGCCTTTTAGTTGCGTTTCTTTGTTGCTATTTCCAACTATTTTTGGGAAATGTTTATCCTTCAGGTTGTGTAGCGAACAGTAAATCAAAATGGCCAGTAGGCGCTTTTTTGAATGACTGAAAAAATATCAAAAGAGAAAAATGAACACACACATAACATGAATCTGAAATGACTAAAATATTTGTTCAGTATGTTTTCACTGTATATACTTAAAGTTTCTGTTGTATATAATAATGCCCACGAGCTATTCACCTTACAAGCTTATTTTCTGTTATTTTTCTTTTTGGTTTACATTTAACTAGAACCGTTGATGTCGTTAAGTAGACAGGATATTTTGGTAGGAAAATGTGTGTTCAACATTTTAATAAAGTTAACAGTATCGACATTTTTTTTTCATTGTTTCATTAAAGTATAAATTTCAGTTCCGAATTTGAACGAGAATCAGGAAGTAAATCACCTATAAGGGAGGAATTTGTGAAATGAAAATAAAATCTCAATTTTGTTTATATAGTAAGCACATACCGAAACATAAGAAAAAAGCATTAATATAAACAAAACAGAAAAGTATAGTTCCAATACATACACTACCATTTTCAAGAAAGAGGGAGCATCTAATCCAGGGTTGGCATTCAACTTTGAAACCTGGAAATGGTTAGGGAATTAGACAATATTGAAAGAAGTCATGTAATGTAGTTAAAAATATGTAAAACTTGGAAAGGTCTTCGAATTTCTTTTCAGGAATTTTAATTCTAGTGATTCAAAAAAAAAAAAAAAAAAAAAAAAAAACAGCACAGCCAAAAATCGTTTAAAAAAATTAACATTTAACATTAAAAAGCGCTCATGAGGCTCAATGATGCCAGCAAAAAGTTTAAAAAAGGGCAAAGATTGAAAAATTCTTAAAATTCGAAAAAACATGGGAAAACTAAAATTGAAAATATTTACTTTGGTATGGAAAAATCAGGGGATTTTAGAAATAAAAATCAGAGGCAATCCATATATTTGGCTTTCTGGATAAGATTAAATTGAATATATGCCGACCTTAGTGTGCAGAAAAAAATTTAAAGAATATGTACACTGTATGTAGCCGCCAGTAAACGCCATATTTGCACCATTGCCTCAAAGTACGAGGCTTTCTATGGCAAAATTGTAAAATTTTTAAAGAATTAATTGTCAAAGAGGTGGAGCAATCTTCCTTCTAGGAACTTTACATTATAATGAAACATTCTTCAGTGTCCGATTGCACCCATTTTAGTCTATGCTTTCTTTTATTAACAAGTAGGCTTATTTATTTCAATAATAATTAATAGTTAGTTGTACAATAACAATGTTATAATCAATTTTCATACATATTCTCGGGTATATTCAAAAATGTTGTTGCTCGAAGTTATGATGAAGTAAAATCATTAAATATTCAACAAGACAATGAAAAAAAGCACCATAATTGTTATAAATTAAACAAGATTTTTTATGTTTTTGTTTGTACAAAAAACATTTAAAAATCATTAAAGAAAATTTGAATATGTAGATGATTATGTTATTCAAATAGTATTATTACTGCCATTTGTGGACTATTTAACATTTTTATATTTGTGAAAACTTCCTTTTATTTCCTTTTACGAACCGAAAAAAATAAGTATTTAAAGTTTTTTTCACGTTCTTATTTATGTGTTTCTTTATACAAATATCATATAGTTAATGTCGTTTTGGCAAACAAGAATTAGTGATGTGTTTTCTTAGGTTTTATTTAGTTGTTTTTGCATGTAGTAAAATCTTTTTATTTCTCTTTTGCCATTGATTGCTCTTTTAGACTTATTGTAAGACTTTTTCTTTTAAATGCATATTTTTGCTTTGAAGAGAAATTTGTGTTTTAAGTGTATATATGTGTGTGTGTCTAGATTGTTTATGCATTCAATCCTATTTTTGTATTTTTTTTATTATACTCTTTTTCAACATATACATAATATATATTTCTCCATTTTACTCTTTATGTATATGTATCTCTATCTATTGGAACTTTGCTTTAATTTTTTTGAGGGTATATATATATATATGTATTTGGTGGTGGAAGAGTTCTTGGCATTTATTTCAGTCTCTTTTTTTTCTTTTAACATAAAAAGCTAGGACCATAGTTACCCTCAACTAAATCTTTGGTCATAAAACTAAAAATGTTGAGAAAGGAAGAAAAAAAAAATATCTTTGAAATGCCCAAACTGTTGTCCGGTTTTGAATAACAAGTAGATGCAAAATTTGCATCACAGAATCCACGATTTGTGGAAGGGAGAAGAAGGGGAGGCCGGGGGGGGGGGTCGATTTTTGTGAATAGTAGATGGTTTTTTTTAAGGAAGGAATGTTAGTTGTGTGGGTACTGTCAAGATATTTTTAACCGACTTTGGTACTTTGTGATCATGTTATGTTATATATATATGTGTGTGTAGTTTTAAGAGAGAAATCTTATATATATTTTTTTCTATGGAAATTTTCTTTACTGATCACTTGATTTGTGTATTTGAGGGTGGTAGTTGTGATGTTTTCTCTCTCTCTCTCTCTCTGAGTATATATAAAGTCCCTCTTTTCTCTTGTAATATATGTACAGCAATTTTTTTTCTTCTACTTTTTTGTGTGTGTATGTATGCAACAGTAACGCATAGACACTTGCGTAGTTTTGAGAAGAGGGGGTATTTTTTTATATATATATAAATATATATGTATTTTTTTCTTCTTCTTCAAAGTGGGTGGTACGATTGATATTCATGCCAGCTATTTATCTAGCCAAGAGCTTTATGCAGAAAAGGCCAAATGCAATAAATTTTATTCGTCATCGCTTTTTAGAATACGTAAGTTTGTTTGTTGGAGGTTGAAGGAACCAACAAAAAAAATATCATACGAAGATTTGCGGATGTGTTTTCTTCAGCCAAATATTCAAATTGTTAATGGAGGGGTCGAATTTGCCTATGTATTATAATGTATATTTACCAGAAGATATGAGTATGTCTATAGACATATATATACTTTATATAGTGACTGGATACTACTACTATGGACCAAAATGGTAATATCATTTGGTCAAAATTCTCGCTATAATATGTATTTGGTTATTCCTGTCCAGAAGTTCCTGTTTATAGATGAAGCTATTATACTGATAATGTCTTTCAAAAACGTTTACAGTGTAATTGTGCTGGTATCTAGCTATACATTTTTTGTAGTTTTTTGGTGGTTTAATAGTCTTTTTAGCACGGTGCAAAATTAGGTAGCAATTGAATGCTGCAGTTGATTTTGAAACTTCTATTTTGACGTCACAATTCAACTAGCCAGCAATTTTTATTTAACATGTTGTTCATTGGACTAGGAGCAAACGAAGTCCCCATGTTCTCAAGTCGCGAGTTTCATTTCTATGCAATATGGCCAAGGCACCTTTTGGATTAATATGTATATCACATGCGCAAATTGTTTTGCTGCTTGAACTTGCTGCCTGGATCGATTTCAAATCTATCCCAATCAAGGCTGCATACGTATGGCCTTTACGTATGCTGCAAGCAACAGCAAACGTCACATTCAACCATTGCCATTAGTAATTTGAGGAAACGACTGCTTAACGATGGAATCAGGACTGACAAATCTGAACTGTTGGTCCAGATCCGTTGTTGATCCTCATGAGATCAGATCCGTCAGTACAGATCTGGCAAACATTTCGATCCACGAAGTGATTTGGAATGTGGAAAAGAGATCGAATTCATGGTATCCGAGAGAGAGCATGCGGATTTCGCTTTACTATGCAGTTCTCAACATCATCATCATCATCATTTCCTGTACCTTATCCCGCAAGCAGCAGGGTCGGCCTTGCTGGTTCTAACTCTCCACTCGTTCCGATTTTGCACCAAGCCCCCAGTGACCCCACATGCCTCCATATCCCGTTTTACTACCACATCCCAGGTTTGCTTGGGTCTTCCCCGTTTTATTCCCAGGTCTAAGTTCATTGCCTGTCTCAGCAGCCCATCTTCTCCACTCCTGAGGACATCCTGCATCTTTTCTACTATATTTGTCACCCCTACACTACCCCTAATAAAATCATTTCTGATCCTATCCCTTCTGGTCACCCCACTCATAAACCTTAGCATCCTCATCTCAGCTACATGACTATGCAGTTCTCAACAAGGAGCATATATTTATTGCCAATTGAAACAAATTTTTTTGGAAAAACCTTTTGAGATCCGTTAGATATAATCCGTATGGTACGTCATTGGTTAAAAAAAGGACGTGTCTGGACTGTGAGAAATCAGATCCGCGATCTCTGTCAAACCCGATCCCATAGTGAATGGGCCCACCTTTAGACTGGGAAAGAACACCTTAGTATTTTGAACTCTTATGAAAATATTAAAACATGTAGCTTACTATAATTAGGGCCCAAGGTTATTATAACATTTTTTTTTATTATTATTTCAGCAAGAGTTTGCTCGCTTAACAAAATTACTTAAGGCTTTATTTTACTCTTGTTTGTACATTTGTTGTCAGGTATATTATTTAACTTATTCGTTTAAAAAACTTTCTATATGCTGCAATTAAGTACAGTATGTCGTCGTATACATTTGGTGCAATTTTCCAGTACACGAAACGTATGTCCATTTTCACGAAATGAACATAAATTGGCCCGAGATGCAAAACGCGAAATGGACGTAGGCCTACATTTCGTGTAATGGAAATTTAAACCAAATGGATGTGACATTGACACATAAACACAAATTTAAAAAAAATTGTCCAACTTGTTAATTAAGATGTTTTATAAACGGCTGATTTTCGAACTCTCTATTAGTTATTCTGCTTTTCATGAGCAACACTAAGAAGCATGTTGTTTATTTACTGTGAAAGCTTTTGATACAATTTCTTTAAAACAAAAGATATTTCAAGAAAATCAAGGAAGTGCATAATAATAACAAATAGGATATAAATTGGAGATTTAATATTTTGTTTATCCAAAGTGGACATAAAAATATTAAGTCTTTTTTCTTTTGGTCTTCGAAGACTTCTTCGAATCCTAAAATGTTTTTTATTATTATTATTATTATTATTTCCCCTCAAATTCAATGTAGTACTGAAAACTCGTATGCAAATCGGTTTCGGCCGTTATACGAGCTCGTCATAATAAATACAGTAAATAATGAAAGGTTTACGAGCACGGAAAAACTTTTCTTACAGAGTCGTTTTCACGGCATCTATAGTTACTGTTCCACGTTCGTTCTCAACTTGATTTTCTCATTTGAGCCACTGTAGATGTGTGTTTAGCAGATATTATTGGGCCGCGTTTTGGACGTAAGAGGGGCAGTTTTAGTGTGTAAATCTTTATGGAGCTAACCAAAATAGACCATCTGTCTGGATATTCACATTTTTGGTTGTGTTTTCATGTGTGTATATAATTTTAGTTTTTATTTTTGCGTCGGTTGCAATATAGGCTCCTTAGTATGGCGAGAGAGAGAGAGAAAAAACCTGTCTGACACAAACATTACGCCTCTCTAATGCTTGGCAAATAAAATGGAATCTAAAGTACCACTGCCCCTCCCATTTTATATGACCATAGCCAACCCTTTTTTTTTCAACTCTTCAAAAAAGAAATTGCAAACAGTGTGTGTGTGTATTTCATTTGGTTGCTCATCTTGTTGCCACACTCATTGCAATGTGTTGCGTAACTTGTATTTGAGTCTGAACCCAATTGTAGTAATTTTATACGGAGTTTTTCGTTTTTATTCGTGCTTACTTTTTACTGCTTACACATTCATGTTTTCAATTCAACCTAAGTGAAAAGAAAGGAAACAAAAAAAAAAGATTTCACAATGGAAACTGTTTAACACGAAAAAGTTTCTGTTCGGTCCCTTAGAATAGCATAAAAAGTATTTTTAACACGAAGTTCGTTTAAGGTGGTTTTTTTAAATTGTAAACGCCTCTTGAACTCTTGATTATTCTGTTTTTTTTTTCAGGTACAAAATGTGAAGAAACTTGAGATGTGTTTTAGAAACTAGAAGGGCAGTTCAGTCACTTAAGGGTATTTTCATGTTGGTACCTTTCAAAATAAACTTTTTATGCTAGTTAGAAAATAACCCAACTTTAAGCAAATGATTTTTTTTTTAAATTTTGTCTATAAAAAGTTTAATTTGGAAAGATTGCAATCAATATGAAAATACCGTTAAGTAATTTTTTTACTCTTCTATTTTCTTAAACTCTCTAGTTTCTATTAATTTTGCCCTTGCCCCTTAAAGACGGGATAATAAGAGTTTGAAAATCAGCTGTTCCTAGGCCATCTCAAGGCAATCCATGAAAATGCAAAATTATCTTCGTAAAAATTCATTTGCCTATCTATCACACATGCATAGAAAATAATGTAGGCTGTTTTTTAAGTGGTTAATTTTTTTCCATTAGAATTCAGTTGTTAATTTTTATGTTTTTGGCTTTCAATAGTTTTTTTTTACAAGTTGGCCCTCAATTATATACTTATGCATGTTAAGTAACTTGATTGATGAAGTTGTGTTACACAAAGTGATTACTTGAGGGAGTGGTTTTAGGTTTTGTTCCATTAAACGCACTTTTAAATGGGTTTACATAACAGAAAAACCGAAGAAGAAAAAAAAAAAACAATCATTACTTATTTCTAGTGTAATTTTTTTCTCTGTCTATCGGTAACGATGGTAGAAATGCAATCGCTTCTAGTTGTAAAATAACGAGGAGATGAAACTCAAACTGTAGGAAAACTTCGCATTAACATATTTTAATTTGTTTTCGGTATGTTACTCTGCAATCAGCCATTAATGCTTATGGCAGAGGGACAGTAGTAATATCGCAGCAATTCAAACTTAGGCCAGGCGCAAATTAGGCAACAATGCAAGCTTTGCAACCAGCGACAGTTTACAGCAACTGTTGATGGTGACACTATACTAGCACCACCGCTACATTTGCAGACACCAAATCAGTAGTTGGATGTTGCCTGTGCTCAGTATGGTGAGCAGAGGGAACAAGAAACTATTGCTTGCCAGCAACCACTTTCTTTTTCACGTGATCATGGTTTGGTTGCTGGTTGCTCGCTCATTTGTTCTCTAATTTGCGCCCGGCCTTAGATTCATATTTACCACAGAAAACATAATTTTAGTAATAAATAAATGATACATTAATATTTTTAAGTAATTAGTTTTTTTTTTAATAATTTTTCTTAACAAACATAACGGGCTACACGAAGTTCAGATCATTCAAAGTTCTTTACCAGATAACAATTTGAGCCATATGTTGGCAAAAAAAATCACAAAATATTGTAATTGATGTTATTTTCGTTCTTATAAAAATTGAATTTTCTCTTTAACTAGAAATAAACTGTTATTTTTATCATTCCTTTTAAGATTCCTAAATTACTCCATTTTCTCTCCGCGTCTCCCACTTTTCTTACACACTTTCGATGTTTTCATTTTAAGCGAAAATGGCTTTAAAAGTAGTATAATCATTTAAAATGAAGCAACATATATCTATCTGGGATAAAAGTATATACAGTATATAGGAGTCATTTATCTGATGTTATGTTTTTCTAAAGAGAAAAAAAAAACCATGATTGTAACCAGTTTGAAATGTCACTCTCTCCTATATTAACTCTTTATACTGTAGTAGGAATGCAATTGATGGCTTTTAGTTTGGCAATTAACTGATAATTATGCGACTATCTAATGATGTTTGAGCAAATTCTCTTCTTTTTTAATGTGTGGATGAGAAGAAAGTATAAGAAGAAGGATGAAACGTGTCTTTTTCGAAAATAACACTTTTGTCTTTTTTTTATATGCTTTTTCAACTCATCATCATCATCTTCATTGATGTCGTTTATGCGATAAGATGAGAGTTTTTGGGTGGAGAAATTGTTAAGAGTAAGGAGTAGTAAGGGGGAGGGGAGGGGGTAAAGTGGCTAAGGGGGAGGTCTTTTCTCTCATCCCATTAATTCTGGGGCTTGTGCATTAAGTTGCATGGTTAATTACCGTGACGTTCACTCTCTACACTGTGTGTTTTTGCTCTTACACATTCTTAAGTTTCAATATTTTTTTCTTATAAAAAGTATTAAGCTAAGATTCCACATGCTTAAAAAATACTGCTAAAAACAGAAATGAAAACGAAATTGTTTTACATTTTACTGTCGAAAAAGCGTCCACCGATCCTGGTCGGTTAGGACCCGGCAGAGTGCTGGGCAACCCCGGGCCCACTTCTGACCTACCGTGGGCAAAACTGGGATGACCGTGGTCAAAAGTGACTACGGGAGCCATACGTTGAGAACGGTAAAAAGAGTTACGCCTCAGGGGAGTAAACCCCGACAAAATTATGACTTTTTTACGTTTCTATTACACTTTTGATGTACAAGTGATCATGCTTAAGTCTTGCAAAACAAAGAAATTCATGAACCGAAAACATAAATGAAGGTGTATGAAGACACCTGCTAGGGGTGGGTGTAGCATAATTGAAGTGGTCCATGCATGAAGGTGTTAAGTAATTTTTTTTAAAGATTTTAAGGTAGCTTCATGCAAGAAGGTGTTACTAGCTGATCTATCCACTATGTAATATGCCTGGACCCCCGTCCAGGCGGTTCTTGATTTTGTCTCTTTATTGGGTGGCTGGTCCCAGACCAGCCGGTTGAGTTCGGGTGGTGCGACGCTCCACACTCTTCGAGCTCGGGCTTTTTGACCTGCCGGGTGATCCAGGTTACTTGTTGACCTAGATGTGCGGCCCTTGGTCGCGTCTCCGCTTCTGATTGGATCCTTTGGGGGTTTTCGTGTAGATGGGACTCCCTAGTTCTCACAATTTAAAGAAACAGCGATGACTACACCTCCCAGAGGTGTCTTCGCAAACAAGAAAAAGACTTCTTAAGCGATTAAACTGGTTTATTTTATCGGATGACGTGATATATTACAAGCGATATGAAATAAAATAAGCGACTACTTGGAAAATATTCTAAGTCAAGAGACTACTTGGGCTTAGGATATTTTCAGACTCAGTTCTCTCGAGTGAGGATGGAAACATTCTGTTCCCGCAAAATCTCTACCTACTGTCCTCTCGAGGGTACCTCGCGTGCTTGTTTTGTTATTTTGGCAATTGGGAGGGGCCACCCGTGACCAGGGGTCACCCATCTGTCGGACTGACCAATGGCGATCTGTGGTCCTAAAATATTTACTTTTTTGGAATTCATTTTTCCAAAATGTGTAAATGACTTCAGAGAAATCATCTTGGTCTGTCCAGTGTCACCAGACATGAGAAAAAAGTAATTTCCTCTTCTTTAATTATTTCCATGTGTGCCAGCAAAGTACTCCTTCGCCTTTTTGGGGTACCTGTTTTAGGGCCATCTGGGCACCATGGGTGGGGGCAAACTCAAGGAGGCATGGTAAATGATATCTCTCACGCATGTATGTGCTGACACATATGTAAGGGGTGTCACAACTAGAACAATCAGTACGCACTAATCTGCTATTGTTCTCCAGAAAATTTAAATTAATATGGATGCAACTGTTACTGTTATTACTTTATTAGCGTAACAGGTAGCTAACTTTACCTTTAAACATCTCAAAATGACAAAAATGTTACATAACACCTTCATCCATATGGGACCCCTTCAATTGTGACCCATGATATGACCTCATTTCTAGTAACCCTTCCTATTGATTGCTTTGTTTTCAGTTCGTTTTCGATTGTTATAATACGAAATATTTCACGTTTTACGCATGTGGGGACCTTAGCTTTTAGTCTTTTTTGTTCTTTTTTTTTTAGAAAGGATTTTTTCTCTCTCTAAAATATAAGTTTTCTATATTTTATTATTTCTGCGTGAATTGAAGTCACTTTTTTAGGTCTCTCTCTCTCTTTCTCTCCAAATTGAGTGAGTCTCTTTTAAAAGAAACTTCCATCAACCATTTGAGGTTCTGTCTTTGCTTTCCACTACTTGATCCTCTCTCTCTTTTTTCTTCCACTAGTGATCTTGATGCACTACTACTACTACCTCAACCTCTTTTTTTACCACTGAAATAGCAATAAATTCTTGAGCGAACACTTATTTATTGATATCGAAGGCCCTCTCCATTAGTCACTACAGATGTTAACGATACAGGAACATGCCTCTTTCTGTGCTAGGGCTCATACTATATATAACGCTATCCTTTTTGCCTGCTTCCTTTTTTTTCGGGGGTCTTTTTCTCTCTTTCTGTGTTCACTCTCTTTGTCATTGTCACCATCAATGTTGGAATTGTCGCATGGGTGGATTCATCTGAAGGCCTAGACACATCAACCACCACCACCACTATACACACACACACACACACACACACACACACATATACAGTATATCCAAATATAACACAGTATATTCTTTTTACCTCACTTTTAAGGCGTGTGTCTATGTCACGTGACTTTGAACAAGATGAACACAACAATGTTACACATTTATTTCTGTTTTCTCTTTTTTTTTTCTTCTGCTTTTTCTTCTTGTACTTTTTTTTTCTGGGTGTGTTTTGGGATTGGTAAGTTGTTCTGGGACTTCAGCAATATTATTTCTGTATGTCTCTGTTGAGGAATGATGTTATATATTTTTTGGATAAAAAAGAGATGGTTTTTGAATATCCTGGCATCTTACATTCTGTAATTGACATTAATTTTTGTAAATTCGTTGCTTGAATGTTTGCATAATACATAAATACATAATAAAAAATAGGTAGATTGTTGTTTGTCAGAAAGTCAGGGGTTTTAAGCATTATCATTCTGGGTGTATTTTTGTTAAAACTTTGTTTTCGTGTCATATGTCGCTTGAGTATGGCGTTTGACCACGCCTCTCGTAATTCTATCTTGTTTTTTTTGTGTGTTCGGAACTTGTTTTGGATGATGTTGTTGTCAAAAAAGGTTTTTTTTTTGTTTGACAGGAAGCTTGAATACATTATATTGGAACGTAGTTTAGTTTTGCTTACATGTTTGGATTTATCTGTGAGGTGGTGGTCAGTTTTGACCGTTTGATGGACAGTGTCTATGAGGTGAATGATATTCATTCGTTTTATCTCTGGACAGAGGGTAGACGCACAAGTGACACTTTTTAGGGTGAATAATGAAATTCTTTCTGTATGTGTGCTCTTCTTCTGGTCGAGTGATAGATTGCTTTAGTTGAAGAAAATGGAGCATTTTTTTGTCTTGTGCCAAAAACAATTTGATGTTTACACATGTGTTGTTGTGTCAGCTAATGATGTATTAGTTTCAAATTAAAGTCAACAAGAAGGGACTTTTTGGAAACGGCTTTTTTATTCTTCTTATAGCTCTTCCTTTTTTTACAAGTGGAAAATAAAATGATTAATAAAGTAATGACGATGTTATTTATTATATCTAGTGGTTTTTTTCTACAATAATTAATTACAATTATTTTACAATTCAAAATTTGTAATAAAAACTCATTGAAAAACTTTTTGCGACCAATTTCGTGTAGGTAAATTTGGAAATTTCTAGTAACATAGTTTCCAATTTTCGCTTGTTTAGATAATTTTTTTTGCAATTTTAGACTAATTAACTGAATTTCTTATGCCTTAAGCGGCGTATTTATAGCAAGATTCAGGGTGATATTCTTAGTAATTGCTAAATCAAAACTAGTGCTAAACTAAGGAATGCTATGTTTTCTTGAATAAATGTGATAATCATATTGCAAGATTTGCAGTCGTTTCTTGCAAACTTACATTTAGAATAAAAACATATTTTTTGAAAAAAATTCTGCAATATTTCACTCATATCTTGAGGAATAAATAGTCAGTTTAATCGCCACTTTCGACTAGCTTTTTATCATTAAATGCTACTCTTAATGTTGCAAGAATTGTAGAACTACAATTCAATCTCCAAAATGAAACGACTAAAAATACATTATATTTTAAGAATTAAAGTTCAATTGTACAAATAAAACAGCTTTTATAAGGAGCATTTGGTGTGTGGATGTTTTTCTCATTCCTATTTTGAATGCGTGATTCAGTTTGAAGCTCAAGTGAATTCGTTTAAATGAGGTCCATTTTTTTCGCCCCTCCTAATCAGGTAAATTATACACGATGAAGATATTGGGCTCATAACCACGATTACCACCACCAGTTTGACGACCACACCTTAAAACTATACAGTTTTTTTTTTTTTTGGTTTGCGTGTTTCAGTATCATTTTGTGTATAAGTTTGGTTTTACCCATTTCTCTCTCTCACTCACTCACTCAATATCCTGTACCAACCACTCTCTCTCTCTCTCTTTAGTATATACGCTTAGGGGGAATACACAAATGATGTCCGTTATTTTTTTTTGTTATTGTTGTTGGTCATTTGTTTACCTTATAGGTCTCTATGTAAAGCTGCCAAAAAAAAAATTTTTGTGTGTTGTTCATCTGTTTCTCCATTTATATCTAGTATATTTTTCGCATTGCTTTCATGAATTTAATGTGTTAGTTCATTAAAGTCATTGAGCCAACACATTATATTGAATTACCTCTAGAAAGAGAGCGAAAGAAAAAAAAACATTCTTCCCATGTGGCATTTTACTCTTGATGAATTGTCTCTCACCCTTTACTATTACCCTCCTACTTTTTTTTTTTAAAAAAATACACCCTTTTTATACCTTGTGTCCAATCTAATATGCTGATGAATGATATGCTTTATAAATTGGACTGTCATTAATTTTGCACGCGTTCAAACCCTTAAAACACGATAACATCCTGTGATTGAATTTTTCTCCAACTGTTATCGTGGTTTGGAACTAATCAGGTAGTGAATCATTAGGGTTTTTTTTTTACTACTTTGCGTGTGTTTTTATACCAAAAAATGGATATTTTTTTATAGAAATCTATTCTAAACAAAAACCGTCTATCTTTTTATTTTCTTAATAAAAAATAAACCTTGAACCAATATATTTATTTATTGTGGCTATTAGTTTATTTATTGAAACGTTCTGATAAAGCATCATTCTGGCCACTATTAGCCTATATTACAGTATATGATAGTGATTATTGAGCTTATGGGTCCTGCACCTTTTACTTACAATTGTTAGTATATATGTTTTAGCTTTGTATTAATAATAATACTAATAACGAGGAGGAGGAGGAGGAACAGGATTGGTTTATTATGGATAATAGTTATTATCGGCTAGACATAACAGTATATTGTGGCCTCAAGTTGCTTCTCAGTATTCCCATCTTGCCATTATTGAATGATATTGTTGTATGTTTACCTTGGCTGTACTCCAGACATGATTAAGAATCAGATATTTATTATTTGTTCATTTTGTAGCTATTGACAGTTGGAAAGAAATGAAGGCAAACAAAAAGTTGAACTATGCAATTCAGGTAGTTTTTCTACCAACTTAACATCATATTATTCTATAGCAACGTCAACATCCTCTTGTTTTTATACTCTTAATTGGAACTTCATTTACTAATTGTTCATTTATGAACCATTTCATTAAGTTGTCCAATAAGCTTTAATACCCACATATTATAAATATGTCTTTGTCTGTTATTAGTGGAGTACTTTATGTTGGTTTTTTATTTGTTTTGGTTACGTTAACACTGTCAAGTTAGTATATATTGATATTTGCAAGGGTATTTTGTCTTGCAAATAAAATTTTCATTATATTAGAGTGATTGTTGTACTTATGAGAAACTTAATGACGACTTCTACTTTTTTTTTTGTTTATTTCTATTCCATTAATATTTTAAGTAGTCTGAAAGCATTGGTAAGGGGGTAATTTGGAGATACTTATAGTTCGGGCCCCTTTCTTGTGTTTTATTTTACGATCATGTTCGTTTACGAAGGTAAAAAAAAGGTGGGTTTTCAAAGTATGGCCCTTTAGCCCATTGTTTTTACTTAAGTGATATTCCACTCAAGTGTGTTGTGACACCTGTATACTAATTTTACACCGGTTTAGACTATGATAGATAACATATCCTATATAAGTAGTATGTTTGGCTCTTTTCTTAAAATGTTTGAAGATCTTCTACTTTTGGAATGTCCTTTCTTTTTTCTTCATGTTGTTTATTTTGAAAGATAGTCGTTTGAGTCTAGAAATGTATCTGCATAATTTAGAAGATCAATTCGAAAAGCACTCTGCCTTCTTCTGATTGAGTTTTTTTTTTACTTCTAGTCTTAAGTTTCTTCTTATATTATTTGTCTTTCTTCTACTATTTCGTTGTATGTTGTTTTTTTTTTTCTTCTGTTCCTGTGACAAACATAGTATTTTAGTTACGGTCTGTTAATCTGAATTTCCTTTCTTTCGTTTTTTTTTCCCCTTCCTAATATTCGAGACATTGTAAATCTTCTTGTGAGAGACTTCCCCCCAAAGACACAGGCAAAAAAAAAGGATTGTTTTCTTGATTGGGATGTTTGTGCCTTCGGTGGCTTAAAGGTCTTCAAAATTGTCAGAAATGGATATGATAAGGTTTTTTTTTAGGTTTGGTGGTGTGTGTGGCTATGATTATATTTATCATTTCGTTTATTCTCATGATTTCTAATGGCAGTTCAACTTCGTATAGTCATACGTTTTATTTTTACTATTTATTTCAGTTGAGGTTTTTTTCTTCTTCTTCTCCTGTACTTCATCTAACTTCTTTAATGTGAGATTGTTGTGTAATGGCATCACATATTTTAAGTTGGATGACTTTTTGACAAATGTGTGCTTGTATTCATTTTACGATGTTAGTCACCGAAGCTAAATTGCTTAAAAGATCTTGTTTTATTATTGTTTTTTGTTTTTGTTGTTGTTATTTCTACTTTTTCTTCTTGTTCTCCCTGGTGAACTTTTATACATGGAATTTGTCATTCGCTTATGTGCAAAAGTAACAAAGGTATCATTTATTGTCTCGGTTACAGCTTCTCCTACTGACATATTCCAAGTTGAATTAAATGAAGTTTTACAATGTGTTTTTTGGTAGATTGCATCAGATACCAATTTTTTTTCTCTCGTTCTTTTCCAAGTTATTTATTAGGAGGCAATATATGGGTAACCTTTTTTATAAACCCTATGTCATTTTGACCTGCCCATGTTAGGATATTTGAAAAGATGACTCATCAAGCAGACAAAAAAGCCTGTGACTGAGGATCAAGAGTTCAATTCCCAATATGCGATATATTGAAGGCATAAAACAAACAACAATTGCAATAATGTATTTTGTGTGATGCAGCTGAAAAATAATACATTGTCAGAAAATTAAGCACCCCAAAATACAGTTTAATTTGCGTGCGCAAAATGTTCTGTAAGAGTTTTATTGTCTTACGATCCTAAGAACAAATGACCAGTAATATGACTCTTGTTTGTCAAAAAAATCTTCCTTGATGTTGCTACGAGTGGTGACCATTACCCAAATACAATATAATGCCCTACACAGAGTAAATTGTCCCAACTAAGCTTTGAAAGCATTTTCGTCAAATTCTGCATTCTCATGTTGGCCATAGTTAAACTTAGCAGTTCGACGTTGAATTAGCGACAGAATTAACTAACTCCTGCAGTATGGAGCCCTTCCATGTTACAATATTCTAGGGTAGTTGTAATTACAATGTTGATGTTGAAACTGTTCGTTTTGAAAATTGATAAGTCACCCACCTTTGACAATTTTATACAGTTTAATACCGTTAATAAACTTGTTTTCACCTTTGGAAAAAAATATTGCTCTTATTTTACGATACATGATAAACCAAAACCGACAACATTGAAGTTAACAAAAAGATACTAGATTAAAAAAATATAAATACTGATTAACTTGATGAATTCCTAAGAAACTGAATACTAACTATTAAGTTATATGAGTAAGAAATATTGACAAGTTGTTGATGTAGATTCTTACTAACAGAAAATAACTAAACTAACTGTTGTAACAATTACTTAAAAATGCCTATTCAGTGTTTTAAAACACACTGCATTTTTTTTTTGGAATTATTGTTAATTTAATTATTTTATTTAATAATTTTAATTTAATAATTAATTTTTAATAAAGTTTATTTAATTATTTAATTGTTATAAGTTTTATTTATTTGTTCTGCTAGTATGAATTACTTCTAACTTGTCAATATTTTTTTTTACTCTTAGATGATTATGAGTTATTTTTATTCAGTTTAAGTCTTAAGACATTCATCAAGTTATTTTAGTATTTAAATTATTTTAATTTACTGTATTTTGTGTTATCTTGAGTTTTTTTATTTCCGCATTTGGTTCATGATGGGTGTTCAAATAGGAGGCTGGTCCTTTTTTTTCTCCTAAGGTGTAAATAAGTTTATTCATATTTAGAACTAGGTTACGATGATATAAGCTTATTACAGAGGAAACATTGAAGAAAGAGAGAGAGAGAGAGAGAGAGAGAGAGAGAAAGAGTAAACGTCGACGAATCTAATAACATTTGCCGTAGCTAAAACGTAAATTGAAATACATTTATTGTAGATAGGGCCTCCCCTATATAACTATTTATATGTGGTTTTTGTTGTGAAAATGTAATAATATTCGACACACATACACATCGCCATCAACTATTATATTACTTAAACATTTTTTTGTGTCGACTTTGCAGAAAAAATAGCAGTTATTCAGTTTAACATTTATGTCTATCTAAGAGGATTGCTGCTTCACTTCTTCTTATTCATCTATAAGCAATAAAATAAAATGCATCATATCGACATATAGACGAACCAAAAGAGAGAGAGAGAGAATGTGACAAAAAAACACCTATAAAACTAATATATAGGCAATATTTAAGAGAGGAGGACCCAATGAATTTCACATTAGAACTCATGAATAAGTTGGGGGGGAAAAATAATCTCATGTAAAAAGTTAAAATTCTATTGAGAAAATTTGGTTGGTGTTTTCTCGTTCTCTGTTGCTTTTTGAATAAATCTATGTAGTGGACACTTTAATTTGACAATGGAAGGAAGTAATAGTGGCATAACTCTTAGTTTTCGAGTGCGCATATCTCTAGTGGACATTAGGTTTTTTTGTTGGACATTTGTGAATGTTAGCAGTGATTGTGCTATTACAAGGGGTAGCTTACAGTATATCTCTTTCTCTCTTGTTTGTGTGTCTGTGTTGGTCACTGCAGCACACAATATACATACATACAATTAAATATCTGTTAGATTCACTGAAATTGAATGTAGAATAAAGTGTTTTGCAGTGTATGAGAGAGTGAGTGAGAGAGAGAGAGAGAGAAAAGCAATTTAAGGATGGTCAAGTATCGATTTAACTCGAGTAACGTTTCTGAAACACTTTATTACTGTTTTAAAAAGAGATTCTTCCGTTTGAAATGATTTCATGTAAATTATAAGATGAATCGGTTTAAGCTGAAGGCAATAAACACACAGAAAGAGAGAGAAACTCAAGAGAGAAAGACCACTGTCCATTTCAATTTTGAACTGGAAATTAAAACAAGGATAACATTTTCAGCAGTTATAAAATATATAGAAAAAATAGTCTTTTCTCATTGGATATTCATTTTTCTTTCATTTTCTCTCTTTTTTTCTGCGTTGTTGTGACCTTTATAGTTTCCTATGTAGGTTTTTTTTGGTAGGGCACTATTTGGACAAAAACGCAAAAAAAAAAAAGAGAATGTTTATGTTTATGGGTAGTTGGCGCCTGTAGGGTTAGCTAGGCCCATCTTTAGCTTTTAGAGTAGTCTTTTTTTTGTCTTCTACTTCTTCTACATAATACATATCCATATATTTACTAACTAATACAAATCCTCCTTCTAAAAACCAACAAGTCCAACTGGCTTTTTAAAAGATAAATTGTCGTTGTTATTGTTTCCTTGTTTTAGCAGATGTAAAGCATTGGGTATTAGCGCTTTCTAATGTCGTTCTGTCTTAAATACATATATAAAATATATCTCAAGGCTGTATTTTCTTGTCCTTTTTCTCAATTTTCTTCTTTTTCACAAGCGCGCGCCCCCTCCCTCTCCCCTCAAAACCCATCCCATCCTCTCTCTCTCTCTCCTTTTTCCCCAATTGCCCATTCCACCAAGAGTTTTCTAAGTCCATTAATGGATTTATGTGGAGTCTTGTTTGCATCATTTGACGTCTCAGTTTTGTTGTGTGTTGTTGTTGTGTGTCTTAAGTCTCATTCGTCTGTCTTTTGTGTTTTTGAACTATAAAGTGAGGCATTTATACATATTATACATATATGGGCAAAGAGAGAAAAAAAGAAAAGCGTCATAACCGCAGCACTTAATTAGTCTAGAACTATTGTTTCTGTAAAGTGCAAAACAGCATTTGAAATTCAAATGAAATTTGTTGATGGTTCTTGAGTATGGTATTTGTTTGCTATATGTTTGTGTTTCCTGAGTGTGTTGTATACATTTATGGTGGTGTGGGGGTGGGTGGGTGTTGGAGGAGAGGAATGTTAGGGTGTAGGATTGAGAAAGGGGTGGGAGGAGGAGGAGGAGGAAGGGTTCGCGAGAATTGTGATACTTTTCTTTTCCTGTTCTTTTTTAGTCTTTACTGATACACTGCTACCCTGTTCTAAAGCAGTATAGGGTAACATTATCCTTGGACATTGTGAATGTTAGTGGCACAAGTGCACAAACACACAGATGCATACAGATTTCTGTTAGAAAATGTATACAATATATATGTCCACATCTAATGGGTTCGCATTATGATCATATTTAATAAAAATAAACGTATTCGTGACGTTATCCATTGCTTTTACTTACTTGTTCCTTGCTGCTGCTGCTGTTGTTGTTTCTGTTGTTTCTCAGTTTTCTTTTGAAAACTAACATTGGCTTTGATAGTATTTAGACAAAAATGGAACATTGGATGGGGGGAGGGTTGGGGGTGATGGTGTTAAGACAAAAGAAAATGAGGTTGGTGAAAGTAAAGTCTTACAAATGTAGAGAGTGCATTAGGCGTGAAATTGTCTCTACATGGTAATATTGCTCCACACTGCGACAAATATTGGTTAAGATTTTTGCATATTTTTAAGTTTTCAAATGTTAGAAGGGACTACTCACTCGCTTTTTACTACTCTATATATTTATTTATATCTGTATTCACATCACGTTTTCTGGACATTTTCTGTTTATTTATGCATAATGTGCTTTTTAGATTGCAAAGAGTACTAAATAAATACTGAATAAAATGTACAGATATAGATGTATATACATTTATATATGGGAGGGTAGAGGGAGCGGGTGGGGGGAGAGATACTCTTTTTCGCAAACCCGACACAAAAATAAAAGTTTAGAAAAAGAAATGCAAAAATTAATTCCCTTTTTATTCTGAAAGTCTGTTTAAACTCGATGAGAAACAGGAAATATTAACAAACTAAAATAGAAAGAAATTCGTTGATGCATTACGGTAGGTGATCACTGGTAACCTAGCATATGCCCGCCCAAATCCTATCTGCCAAAGGGACGCATTTATGTTTTTTTTTTCTATCTATAATGTAACTTTGGTCTTAGTTTGAGCCAATATTTAATGGACTTGTATGCTAGGATACCACCGTCCAGGCATCTCCTAAAAATGACTAATTTTGCACATAGAATTTGTCTTTCCCAATCATAACAGTGACGGGGTAGAACTACGACAAAACAGCCAGACGATTTGTTAGGAGGAGTAGCCGATTTTTAGGAGTAGCAGGTGATTTTTAGGAGTAGCAGGTGATTTCGAGGAGTAGATGATTTTTAGGAGTCAATTGAACTGAAAGTGAGGAAGAAGATGGTGTCTGTCGAGGTGACAGGTGCATTTCAACACTGAGCACAACTGTGTATGCTCTTTATGGTGCCACCATTTTTAGTTTTATTTGTGATCAGAATGTGTTGATGTTAGTAGAAGGATAGTACTAGCCTCTTAAAATGCTTCTACTATTGCAACAAATGTAGTCATTCTGAAAGGCACTCTTACTCTGTAGTAGTAGTTTTCACGACTCCAGAGTGAGTACTTTACTAGAACATTTGGGCATATAGGATTTGCAAATGAGGAGGCATCTTGAGCTCTAGATGACGCTGTTTGTTTTTCAGTCAAACTGGATCAGAAAAAAAAAAAGTATTATGAGTCAGTACTGACAATTTGAACCAAGTGGATGAAATATCAGAACTTAACTGTTCAGTTAATTTAATATTTTGCACTTTTTTATTACATTGCAAATTAAAATTTAATTTTTAGATTTGTTAGTTCTAGTTAAATTTGTTTGTTTTATTTGTAGAAGAAGCTTGGTTTTTTTTTTTTAAAAAAGTATTCAGCAATTAAATTATCCTTTTGGCCAACATTTAGGACTACTTTATTAGTTATGTTTAAATCCAATACATGAATGCAACAAAACACAAGACAACTTAAAAACAGGAGAAGAATGAGAAATATTATTTTTGCTTTTATTATTGCAGCAAGTCACAATGTATAAAAATTATGAACGCAAAAATAAGATTTTTTTTTCTCTCTCTCGCTCTCTTTCTCTCTTTCTCTCTCTCTCTCTCTCATTGTTTTATAATATACAAAAGTAGAATATATTTTTGTATCATAGAAATTGTTTAGTATATATGATAATATGTTTGTACGAGTCCAAAGTAATTAAGTTAAAACGGCCGTAACTTCTAATTGAAATCCTTGTACATTTTCTGGTCCCTGTTAGTTTTTTTTTTCATTTATTTTATAAATTCTTCTTCCTCTTTTTGAACAAAAGGACCAAGCTTTAATTTAGTACATGTTATAATAATTGTACTCATCATTTGGGGATGCAAATTTTGTTGTTTGGAGATGACTTTTGTAGGCGTATTATCATTATATATATATAATGTATAATAATACTCAGCCATTCTTTTCTTCTTCTTTGCCCCGTTGTTTGTTTTTTTCTATTTTCATTTTTGCCTCTCTTTATGCTAATTTCTAATATTCTTGACTTTCTAGTGGGCGTGGTTTTTTTTTGGCATTGTATAAAAATACAAAATGAAACTGTTGTAGTTCAGTTTTGTGTATGTGTGCTTTTGGCGGCATCTGGTTGCCAAAATGATAATCTTCACTTTTTTCTAAATAAAAAAAGCTTCCTCCATTTTTTATTTTCAATTAAGAATTAATAAAGGCCAAAATGGTTATTCGATTTTATTATTTTTTTTTAAACAATATTCTTATTTAATATTATGCTATAATAAACTTATCTCTTTCTAGTTTTTTTTTTCTTTCTCTTTTACATCTTTTCACTCATCTCCCCCCCCCCCCTTCACAATCCAAACTTAAAGAAAATAACTTTACTCATATTTTAAGATGAGAATATTATATACAGTATAAAAAAAAGTCTTTATTCTCTCGCCGAAGCTGCTTTTATGCATTTTTATGTTCACTACGAATACATAAAATAATAATAATATAAAGTGGTTCTTAATTTAATAATCGCATAATGACTTCTTTTTATGTGGTAGCTTATTATACTCATAACTTGTTGCTCTTATATGTTTTTTTCTTGTTGTTGTTATTGTTGTTATATATTTACAAAACTTTTATGAGTTTTGTGAACATTATTATGTATTTTGTGCATATTACAAAATGAGTTGAATTTTTTTTAGTTGTGTCTCTCACAGGCTTGGATTGGAAATTGATGTATGACACACTTGACTGTCAGTTTAAAAAAAAAACATTTGAGGTGATATTTAAAGGACAGTAATTGGATTTTTGATGAAGAGAGAGAGAGAGAGAGAGAGAGAGAGAGAGAGAGAGAGAGAGAGAGAGAGGGAGAACCCAAGGTTAGGTTTTAGAGTTTATATGCGAGATGAAAAAATGGAATTTTCTTTCCGAATTTCAGTAGGTACGTAGCTAAAACGTAGCTTGAAAGTGACATTCTTGTAACTTCTTGCACTTTCTGACATAATAAACATAACCAATTAAGAATTGACATAGTAAATTTGGTTTTAGATTATTTGGGTAGATTTTTATGGGTTATTTATGGATGTCAGGACAGCAATTCCTGTATTATTCTCCAATTTGATCTAGGAGGCTATAGGGTGAGGCTGTGTATTTGTGTCATGTTGTGTGCTGGCAGGAATGTTCACGATTCGAACTGTTACTTTAAATATAGTTATTATGATCAGTCGTAAGTGATTCTCAAAAGCTAATCAAAGTTTGTTAGAAACTAGAAAACGAATGGAATCACGTGAAAGTAAATTCATGACGATATCTTTCAAAAAGTTGTGTTTCATAACAGTCTTAAAATTACCTACTGCATCAAGGGTCATTTTTCTTTTTACTTCAAATTAGGTATTAGTGCATAATTTTGATTGTTTTCAGACTAAAAAATAAACATTAATTTTTAATGATGTGATGAAATTTATTTTTTTACAAGATATTTTTACTCATCTATTTTTTTTTTAAAAAAAATTCATTTCTGATGATCAGGAATAACTTTTAGGGTCGTATTCTTGATGATTGCTTATTTTTAAGATTGTTAAAGCACATAACTAAAACTCATCGACTTTTACATAAAATCTATTAAAAGTTGATGAGTTTAGCACTAGCTTTGACTAAGCATACATAAGAATACTTACTACTCATAAGCCTAACTTGGAATTGCATTGTTTGGAGTTGTAACATAACTTCCTATGCCGCCACACTTACAGACAAATCATCATTTGAGATGATGTTAGATTGTGAACATATTAGGAAGGAGGAAGTCATCCCAAAATGCTGACCATAAATATGGCATTTTTTGTATTTCTCTTTAAAGGTAATTTTTTTTTATGTGTATTTGTACATATTAAAATAGCAGTTGTTTGCTGAAATAGGCATAATACACATACACACATACATTAAATGGAACGCCATAATGAACATTTTTTTTTTAGATGAAACACGTTTTGTAAGTATAATGACAACCTCGTGTGCATATTTTTGGAATGGGGAAAAAATATCTAATCACCATTGAGCCATATAAGTTTTCTTGTATGTATTTATTAAAATATACAAAGAAAATGAAAATGATGATGATGATGATGATGAGTTCGTCATTGTTGAATTTAGAATATATGTTTTAGCTCATTGAAAATGTTGCTGTTTTTTATGTTGTGTCTTCTTTTCTCTTGAGTTTCTCGTTTGTTTGTATCTTCTCTCTCTCTCTCTCTGCCTAAGTGAATTAGACTTTGTGAAATGTCAGTTTTGTATTATTCAGGATGTGATGAGTGCATGTATATACTGTATATATACATATGGCAATGGATTTGGTCTTAATTTTTATCTATGGAACTCTTGTTTCATACATACTGTATATGTGTGTCTATATGTAGTCATTCTCTTGATATGTAATTTCTAACTGTTGTTGGTTATTATGAAAGTTGAGGGAAGGAGAAATAGAAACAGAGAGAGAGAGAGAGGGGAAAAGGAGAAGGGGGGGGGGGGGACAAATCTAATTTACATTTCCCAGGCCAGTCGTTCCTTTTCCATGTGCCTGCATAAGTGATCTCTGGGTCCTGACGGGAAGGATAGAAAGAGAAAAGATACTTTTAATGCATAGTAATGCCGACAAAAATGAGACGAGCCACACACAATTCATACACACATACATACGCAAAACGATACGCAACAAAACTATACATCTCTATGACAATAATGGAAGTTTATATATATACCAAATTCTCATTTGAAATTTCTATTATTCTTTCTCTCTTAAACAATATATTTTTACTTCTTTTTTTTTTTCTTCTCTCCTCTCTTCATAAGAAAAGAACATGAAGTTACTGACACGGTTGAGAATTTCACTCTTTATATTTCTGAAGACTTTTTCAGTTGTTTTTTTTTTTTTTTTGGGGGGGGGGGGGGGTGGAATTTTTTTACCTTTTCTTATAGATCACAAATTTCTGAGTAAAAAAATATGATTGTTTTTTCAACCAAGGATTATTTGTCCCTTCTGATTTCTACTTTAATAAATGCGGTTTCTCTCTCTCTCTTTCTCTCGCGCAAAAGTAATTTCGGCCTTTTTTTAAAATCTCTCAGAGAATTCCAGTTTAAATTTTTTTTCCTTATTTTTACAAAAAAAAAAAAGATATATTCATGAAAAACAGAAAATAACATTAGAGGATTTTTCATGTTGAGGTTTTTTTTCTTGTGTTTTTATTGCTAGTGGTATTTGCATTATTATGCTTATTTTTGGTCTTAGGGGGTGTGTATGGGTGATAAGAAGTGATTTTTCTTCTTAACTTATTATGATATAAAGGCTCAATAATTTCTATTCTGATTACGGTTAGGCCGGTTAAAACAATGCATTACTCCCCAACTAGTAAGGCATTCTTCTTCTTGTAAGGCTGTCATATGAACGAATGTTTTTTGTTTTTTTGCTTCTTCTGGGCCTTTTTTTTTATTTGCCCCTATGCTGAATGGGAATAATGCGCAAAAATAAGAAAGATATGCATACATATATATTTAAATATAAAAAAGACATATACTACTGAGAGAAGAGGGAAAAATATACTAGTTTTATTATGCTTTTATGTTGTATATATATGTATATAATAATGTATGTATACAAGTTGTTTTCGACGGAAGCTTTTTGTGTCTGTTTTTTGTTTCATTTGCTCTAATGGATCTTTCTGGTCGCTCCCTTAATTTTCAATGTGAATTCTGACGTCATTTCCCTTATGTGCCCTGTGTCTGAATGACACGCGCTTGCGCACTCTTAACTCTTCAAGTAATTGGTTGAAGGAAATAATAGCTTCCACTACCCTGTATGTATTTCTAGGTTTAACCTCCATTTGTACATTAAGGGGTGGGAATAAAATGGTTATGGGGTTTAATTTGTTGTGTTTTTGAAATCTACATTTCGTGTTTCTCTATTGGTTGCATTTAAACATATTAAGTAATAATAAATATAATTCGAGTCTATAATAGTAATAGTTTGTATTTCGTTTGATTTTGGGTGAATTGTGCTCATGTTGAATGCGAAAATTGCTTAAAATTAACAACAACAAAAAAGTGAAAACAAAAAAAAATGTTATGCTTTAAATTTTTTGTTAAATATCTTATATGTTAAATGCATTTAATTAAACGTGTTCTAAAGAATACAGTGAATTTATATTTAAATATATTAACTGAATTATTCTAACAAAATATTAATTTAGTATTTCGATATGTTCAGTTATTTTTTTTGTTCATGTCCTTAACTGGACTCTGTATAATTCAAGCAAGCTTAAATACATTTAGCTCAAGTGTAGATTAGGTATTAGTTGCCAATTCAAGAAGTTAACTTAGTAATCACAATTTACCTTCACCCCTCTGACCAGAGATTAAAAGAAAACCCCTATTTTATTGAGTAGTTACAGGGCTTGAAAAGAAATTCTCTTATTTTTTGAATTATTTTCAGTATGTGCAAGTGATTAACTATGTTTCCTTCTTGATTTTGACCATCTACTACCTTGCCTAATCTTGAGCTAAGCGCATTTAAGTTAAGTGTGCCTAGTTGAGTTAGTTATACGAAGTCTAGTTAAGGACGTAAACGAGATAAAATTGATTTGATTATCGATACATAATATCTGACAAAATTGAAATACTAAATCAATATTTTGTTAAACTAAACCATTATATTGATAATACAAATTTAATATACTGTTTTTAAATGACAACTTAATAGATATATTAAATGAATAAATTGAATTCGACATATTAGTTGTTTGTCCTTGACAGGGCTCGGTAGAACATTGTTAATATTCAAATGCATTTAACGTTTTAGGTGTAGATAAGGTAGATTAGGAAATCTTTAACGAATTAACACGCATATTATTATGATAACACATTTTAATTATCTTCAGAGCCTACGATTAAAAAAAAAGTAACAAGATGATTACAATATTTATCAAAAACATATAAACTTTTAATACAAATCAAATGAGAACTTTAAATCTTGTGTTAACTTTTGTAAAATTGAAACTTGTGTGCTGATTATATAATTATAGTGAAGAAGTTTTTAATTAATTTTTCATTTCAATGGATGAAGATATGTCATGAAAACAAATTTAAATTTCCGGTATTTTTTTTGTTTTCAATCACTTTAAAACATATGTCATCCATATTTTTTATCCACGTAAAAATAAATTTGTGACATTTTTGTGAGTGGGTTATTTTTCTTGTGGTTCGGAGTGTGTGACATTTTGAAATTGATGGAGTGACCAAAGAGAATTAAATTTTGTCACTTGAGTAAACTCGTCATTCTTGCTTTTTCTTTTTCTCTTTCATTTGTCTCTTACATTGGAAAATTGTCTCTTTTCTTACTTTTCACTAGTTTTTTTAGACTTTATATATAAAACACTGATGAGAGAGAGAGAGAGAGAGATTCAACTCTTTCACTTCAACGCCTCTCTTTTTGCTTCCTTTTAGTTTTTTTTCTATCAATAAATATTAATACTTCTAGTAATAATATTGATGTCTGTGACATTGTGCGTATGTTTACACTGAACACGCAGACATATACGCATTGTCAGTTTTCTTTGTAGATTATAATCTGACATTTTTCATAGAAGAAAAATGTGACACGGATTTAAAGTAATTCTGATTTTTTTCTTATCTTCCTTTTTCGAAATTGTCACCAATTTTTTCACCCTTGATTTTTAGACACAATGTAATTACACTTTCAACAATTAAAAAATTTCATTTTCGTTTTTGGAAAATTTAAAAACAGAAGAAGAAAAAAAATTCATTTATATATTTTTATATATAATTAATAATAATAAGTTATTTCGTGATTGTGTAATTGATTTTTTGAGTTCAGAAAAAAAGTCCTCTAAATTGATAGTTAATCTCAGTGGATTACTTGTATGTTTCTAAACGTACACCAATACATTTTGTTTGAATGGTAAAGAGAGGGATTTTCTAGTCTCAAGCTACATTAAATTATATCCTACTCGATGATTTATATTAATTCTAGTATTGAAAGAAGTATGTTTGTATTCGCATAATGTGTTAAGAGGGGGTATTTTCAACAACAACAATCCCTTTTATTTCTGACTCCAAAAGCATAGCTGTCTCTATAGAAAACGTGCCTGTTGTTAATCTAACCTGTGGATTTTTCTTCTGGTCAATTTCAGTGAAATTCTTCTTCAAATTTCATTCGAAAACATTGACACAAGATTGAAACTATTTAATATTACAAATTGCCAACATTTAAAATACGACTAAAAGTGGAAATCCTTAATAAATTGCCAACTTCTTATAAGTAGGGCTCGTATTTTCTATGGACCAGCAAGCAAATAAATGTTTTGCAATTTGTGGCCCAAGGGTCAAGTGTTGAAGTAACAATCCCGTTTAGATCAACCAACAGTTTTGGTTATTTCATTAAAAAAACCGGTTAGAGGCTAGACCTATAGTTGACAACTGAAAATAACCAGACATCCAGCTTCTAACCAGCCTTTTTGATTAAAAAGAAAAGCATAATTGCAGTTGCTCTAATGATGATGATTACTTCACAGTTGGCACATGGGCCACAAATTGAGAAACATTTGCTTGATTTTGCTTAAAAATTCGACCCGTAGTCATAAGCACCTATGAAGTGTTATCTGTCTCGCGTGCCAGACAACAACCAATGTTATAAAATACACGTATTATGAAGGGTTTCTGTATTAATTAATGGGCAATGAATGATACAGTAAGTTTCACCATATTGAATCTAGCCTAAAATTTATTCGCGACAAATATAAAGCTTTATATAGGCCTATGTGTGTTTCAGTAAATACCCGAATTTAGTTTTAAATAATTTTCATGTTTTTCGATCGCATTTTATCAGCGTCAGTTTTTTTTTTGTTTCAAAGTCTCCACATTTTGATGAAATTTTCATGTAAAACGATACCGATTTTCTAACAAAAATAACCATCTAAATTAGTTATAACTCTGTTTTTGTCAAATTGAGCTATTTACTTTTACTTATGTAGCCCTCCTACCCCCCGTTACACATAAATTAAAAGAATATGAACATACATTTAAGTACATTTTAAGATGAAGATTTCTTGAGTGTGTTTTTGAATTCATAAGTAAAGATATGTCTATTAAAAATATGTCTTTTACATATGATATAATGAAGATCTGTGGGGTGGAGAAAGGAAGAAGGAAAAAAAAAAGGAAAATTTGTGTGTGAGGAGAGGGGGGGGGGGGGGGGGAGAGTTTTAAAGTGCGGAACCTATTTGCAATGCATCTTTGTGCTGAGTGGGTTACTTTTTAATTCGTTTGGATGTTCACTGAACTATGACGAATGATACTTGATCTGCATATCTTTATTATATATTTTGAAATTCAGCCTCACATTCATATATATATTACATGGAGAGAAGTTTATATTATATGTAACTTTTTGAGCTGGTAATTTTTTATATAAAAAAGTGTACCAAACTGTCATATTACATATGGGGTACTTAAAGAGAAAGATTGAGTGAAAGAGAGAGAGAGAGACAGAGAAAATGAACGAGAAAAAAATAAGAGGGAGAAATACATTAGGGCGTGTTAACATGTGCAATTCCAGTAAAGAAAAATTACATAACTTAGTTTTATATATATGACTAAGTCAGCTTCTTTTTTTTAATATATGTACTAAATGGATTTCAAATTGGTAGGATCAGAAATTTGAGCTCTTTGAGTAATTCATGAAGAGTTTTTTCATCATCATCATCATCATCATCATCATCATCATAAAATATAGAGAGATAAAAAAAAAGGTTTTCTAATAAAAATGTTTGGTTAATTTGATTTTGTTTTTGTTTTTGGTTTTAATTAAACTCAGTGCAGAGAAAGAGAGAATGAACTTATTTGTGTTTTTGTTTTTTTCTTGGAGAAAAGTTTTTCCACCAAGTGTATTCTTCTTTTTGTCCATTTTAGTTTTCTATTTATATGTATTATTATTACTGTTATTATGATTATTTTTGATGCTTCTTGCACCAAAGTATCCATTCATCTTCTCTTAAACATGACTAAATTGTGTTTTTTTTTCTTCTTCTTATATCTTCTTTTTTTACAGTACTTGATGTACTTGTTGTATATGTTTGAAAAAGAAGTGAGTGAAACTGAAGGTACAAAAAGAATTACCTTTGCTGCTTGGAAACCATTCTTAAGTGCGTCTATAAAAGATGTAATTTAATTTGATCCTGAGCAAAGTGTTATTATTATTGCACCAATTAGCATGTTTATGTTTGAAAATGTATGTTGGTGTTTGTCTGTGTGTAAATGTTTTTTTGCTGGGTTATTTCGAAAACACCTTTTGCTTTTTTAACTTTTTCCACCTATATATATATATATATGTAGTCTTATGTATTTTTTTTCTATAAAGAAAGCCGAAATGGCTGAACGTTTTTCATAATCTTAACTTGTTTTTTCTCGGTGCTTAAGTTTTACTTCTTATAAGTTTGTTTCTTTCTTTAGTATTTTCGATATATTTTTTCATCTTTCAAGCTCTTAATATGTTCATAGTTTAACAAAGGAGGTCTTCAAACTTTATGAAAGGAGGGCCACATAATGGGAATGTTAAAAGTGCTGATGGGCCCAGACCAAAAAATATTTTTTTCCATATTTACCTGTATCCATAAACATTTCACATACATCTATGGAGTCAAAAAATAATAGCAACCCACGATACATCTGAAAACCATCTATTTCTGTCTAATATTTCATGGAAATCTTTCTTGTAATAAAGAAGTACATATATTTTAGAACATCTTTAATATAGAACATTTTTTTAAATTTTGTCTTAACAAAATTTATTTTAATTATTTTTAAAAGAATAATCACACTTTTTTTATCAACTCAAAACCATTTCGACAATCCTGAAAATGATTTAGACTGATATTTAATTTAGTAGTTTTTTAGGGTTTTATTGTTATATGACCACAATCTCGTCATACATTTCGAGTTGAAACAAAAAGTGAGATTTTTGCGTATAAATTTAAATAAAATTAAAACAATAAAAATGACAGATTTTTACATGAAGATATTCTAAAATATTTGTACTTTTTGATTTTTATAAAGACTTCCATAAAATATATCAACATAAATTGGTAATATTTACTCATGAAGTACGAAACATTGTAATGATTATTCATATTATTAAATCAAATATTAGCTTGCCAGAGAAAATGTTTTTGTGGGCCGGATGTGTGGCCCGCGTGCCATAGTTTGATGATTCCCGATTTAACAGTATTTGATGTTCAACCTTTATACACGCCATGTTACCAACAAAAAAATACTTAAAAGAACTTAACAATTTATGTTTCTTATACTTGTGTGTATTATATTGGTTGGTTAAAAATGTGTTCTTTGTTAAGAGAACAAAGATTTATAGCTAAAAGGAAGAGATGTTTGCTCTTTGTGCTTCATCTTTGTACATCTTTTTTATATATATATATATATATATTTTGGGTAAATTTCTGAAGTGCATTTGCTTAGATATGGAACGAATTGTTTACTTTTTTATTGTTATGTATAATTCTTAAGTGTGTTTGTACTTAAGAAGTACGTTTAAGTATTTTTCAGCAAAAAGTTTTTCTCTTGTATACATGAACATATATATATATTTATTTGTTTGAACAATTGTTCTAACAAATAAGAGAAAATGGTCTTTAATACATTTTATGTAAAAGCAACACAAGAAGAAAAAAAAAATTAACATTTTTTTCTTTCTCGTATTAAAACATTGAAGAGAGAATTTATGCCGTGACATGGACACACATACATTTCGTGTATATTTTTGTTTGGAGGAGGGTCATAGTTTAGAAAATGTTTTTAGTTTCTATTTAGATTTCATGTCCAGAATTAATTTCAATGGGTGCTCAAACTTTTAATAACTTCAAGAGGGTTTTTGATTGTTGAAATAAGTTGTTTTCTGTCATTGTGTTTGTTCAAACGAAAAATTAAGACGTTTTGAAAGTTTTAGAAACTAGAAGGGCATCTTCTTAATCACTTAAATATAATGATTTAATGATTTCAATATAAAGATATAATTTTTTTTAATAAATATTTTTAATATGTTAGTTTGAAAATATCCCAAATCTGATCAACTGATGTTTTTGTCAATAAAACGTTTATTTTGAAATACATTAACATTTAAATACTGTTAAGTGACTGAGCTACCGTTCTAGTTTTTGCTGTTGAAACGCAAAATAAAGAGTTTGAAAATCAACTGCTCATAATTACAGGCAATTAGAAATCGGGACATACAGAAGTTGGCTCCGCCCTTTTTATGACGACCGGCAACTTCTAATTGGTTTGTTGTGTGGTTCGACGTTGAAAAGTGCGGAGCATGTGACGTCAGACTACATAACCAACCAATTAGAAGTTGCCGGTCGTCATAAAAAGGGCGGAGCCAACTTCTGTATGTCCCGATTTCTAATTGCCTGTCTCATAATTTCATAATTACCCCTTTTCCTCCTCCTCCTGATGGATGGCAATCACTGCATGCACGTGATCTTCATTTTGCTTTACGAATGGTTACATGGAAGGTGATCCATAGTAATTTTGAAACTTCTAAAAGTGTGAAATTTTGTAATCTGTAATATCAAGAGAGAAAAAAATGCTAATTTTCTTAGAAACTAGAATAGTAGGCTTTCATGCTATATATATACATCTCATGGTTGATATCTTTAAAAATATAAATTTTTATATCAGTTTTTATACGAAAAATGAGTTGCAATTTTGAAAATTACCTTAAAAGGAAGTATATATTTTTAATGAAAATCACATGTTAATTAATTTAATATACTAATTTCTAATAAACTTAAATGTTTTTTTTTTATTTCTTAACAGTGTTAGTTACAAATGTATGAGTAAACCACCCGAAATTATGAATTTATGATGTATTGAAATTTCGAAATTCAAGAACAAACACACTTTAAGAGGTTTCATTGAATTCTAAACTGACCTCTTCTTTGTGTATTTTATTCGTTTCTGATTTTGAAGAAGAAGAATTGATACAATGAGACATTGACAAATCTTAAGATTTGCAAACAGTTTTAAAATGGACTTCTTTTCATCCTTAAAAGGTTTCCTTTCAATTTCAATTTTGTATAACATTGAATCACAATCTGAAATTTGATACACACATAGCCAAAACTGACTACATTTATTCATATAGATATAAAGAAATAAGAGGATCAAATAAGAAAGTTATTTTTGTTTGTTTTCTAATAGTTAAAGTTACTTTCTAAGAAGAAAAAAAAGTTCCAAAACCATTAAGAAGAAGAAATGGGGAGAAAGGAAGAAGAGGTTGGAGTTTGTGAATTTTAAAACTGATACATGAAGAGCGGGGAGGGGGGAGGTTGACATTCACTCTTTTTTATAAAATGCAAACATTACCGATTGAGTTTCATTCATCCTATCAATTATTAATCATGGTGCTACTGTGTATGTGTGTTTACACTTTTTAAAAGAGGAAAAAGGGGCCCTGAAGCGAACTTTTCTACTTTTCTTTTTCATACATGTGTGCACTTAATGTTTGAGTTTTCAAAGCTTTTCTATTGGTTTGAAATTCGTTTTATGTAGGTTTCTTTCTCTCTCTCTCTCTCTCTCTCTCTCTCTCTCTCTTCATATCACGTGTGTGTTTGTTTCAAGGTGGATTGGTTAAACTTGTGTTGGGGCCTTTGTATAGAATTTTGCTGAAATTTAATTTGTAAGATTTAACTTGTAGAGGAAATGTTACACTGCGTTCATAGTTGTAAGCATACACTTTTTGAGCAAAATTTTGTTGTATTTTTTTTTACAAAATTGTTGCTTTATTTTTAGGTGGGCAGAAGTGGTCCATATTCAGTTGACTTTAGGTGGTTTATGAACAGCTGATTGTCGAACTCTTGGTTTTAGGAGCTAAATTAAGAGAAACTAGAAAGTGTTTTAAATATTAAAAGGGAAGCTCAATCACTTAAAGGCATTTTCATGTTAAAAGCAACTTTTAAGTAAAAATTCAAAATTTGTTAGAGAATAAGACAGTAGTTATTTAGACTTTTATGGTAGTTTGAAAATAATTTCTTGCTAAACATTAAGAAAGAGAAAAAGAAATGTAAAATATGATTAAAATTACCACACACACACACACACACCTGTGTATTGTTTATTTTTACTGATATTTTTAGTAAGATTACTTTTAGCGTCAACAACGTTTAGTCAAAAATGATTTTCAAATTACCATAAAAGTTTTATTGTTGACAGAAAAATACTTTTTAGAATAAAAACAGTGAGTTATGAGTTATGACTAAGTTGTATTTATTTTTCAACCTGAATCTGACAGACAAAAAAAAAATAATTGTATATATTTTGAAAGAAACAAAAAAATTTGGTTAATTAGTTTATTCTTCAATATGGTCTATTAGCTTTGTTGTCTCTTAGGTGTTCTACTTTTTTTTTTGGTCCATAATTAGTTGATGTATATGGGCTGATGTAGGGGGAGCGGATGGGAGAGAGATGAAGTTAATTTATTCTTTGTTAATTTGTATGTTGGCCTCTAGGGTGTTATGTTTTAGGGAATTGGGGTAGAGAGAGAGAGAGAGAGAGAGAGAGAGAGAGAGAGAGAAAGGGGAGGGGGTCATTAATCCTCTCTTGTCGTTATCATTTTTCTCAATTTGTTTTAGGCTTTTTCTCTTAATTTTTTTTTTGTGTTTTTCTTTCATTGGGAAAAAAAAATGTTTTGTTTTTCTTTAATTTACAGAAATAAAGTTACCAAATAATGAGTCTCATCATTAGTTAAGTCTTCATCTAGATTCTAGAGGATTATATTAGTCCTGCATTTGCATGAATATATATATAGCCACAGGGATTCAGTCTGTTGTGTGGATTTTGAATAAATTTAATTATTTTTTGGAACAAATTATTTTAGAAAAAGAGAAAGAGAAAAGAAAAATATGAAAATAGCAAATCTCGTAGAATTAGGCCTATATCCTACATTTTTCAACATTTTTTGAAGGAAAAATGTTGTCAAATATTTGAATGCTGGATTAGCTTATATGTTTAAACTTTCTTTATTTCTACTAGATTTTAGTTTAAGACTTTAAAAGGAAGAAATCTTATGTTGCGGACTTTTCACTTTTGTTTGTATATGTAACAAGAAAAAACTTCTTAACTAAAAATAATTAGGCAATTTAAAAGTTTTTTGTTAATAAATCATTTGATTTGTTCATTTTTTATAATTATTGTATGTCCACATGCAGTTGTGGTCAAATTCTTTTTCAATTCAATCCCTAAAACAGTCGAATTTTTGTTTGAGTAAAGCCCGCATTACACTAGCATCTTTCGATGCAATGAAACATGCCGATTCAATTTTTGATGAGACATACTAACTACATGTATTACTATGGTTCCATTACCTTTGAAGAGGATAGAAGATACAGGATACGTTTTATGTATAATATTACTGTTTTATTCCGGGTAATCTTATGGGTGGCCTTCCCTATTTGTCTAACAAGTAAGTTCTATTAGAGATGACCGTCTCAAGGCCGTAGCTCTGCTGTGTAGAAGACCATGTGTTTGACGTCGTGCAACATGTATTGGTAGATGGGCAGTACACCTATCTGTATCCCTTATCCTCTTTTTCTATCCTCCAGATAGGCAATTTTTTATGATATGTAATGGCTATGTGACGGTTCCATTGGCAGCGATTTCGACGATTATCCTTATATCCTCGAAAATCGAAGATAATGGAAACGTAGTAAACTTCTGCACCGCACAAGAAACTTGGTTTGCAGCTAGTTTATCAGTTATTACTGAAAACCACCTGTAGTTTAAAAGAAAATAATGGAAAAACGGAATTAAAAAATGTGACATGCTTGCTACTTCAAATGGCATGTCATACATACTACTTGCAACATTCAATGCAAACCTTTGATGTCATTTTAAGCTCACTCTTGATTGGTTGATTACTGTCAATTTGCATAAGAATTTTCAGAAAAGGTGAGCGCGTTGGATGCAGCTGAGTTTTATGCAAGTTGCAGGCCTAGTTTTTTCAGGTTGCATGTCAAGGCACATAAACGCATACGTTGTACGTTAGATTGCAAGTTTCGTTTACGAAACGTTGCTAGTGTGATACGAGCTTAAGAATAGATGTTTTTCTATTTAGGTGCTGTTGTTAAAGATTTCGTTGTTGGTGTCCACCTGCCTGACTCCTTCTATTTTTTATTCATCTTATTGCTACCGACCAACACATACATATAATAGGTCTTTGTATTTCGATTTCTATACAATTTACACAAGAAAAAGTTAAAGAAAGAAAAGCCTTTGAATAGGTAAACGTCTGGAGCTTAAAGGATTACTTAGCTAGGCCTTGGTTCGCTTTTCAAGGCGTTTTGTTTTCTCTCTTTTTCTCAGAAAAATAAGCTGAAAAAAACGACAACCATTCTAGTCTTGTAAACACTGAAAACCATTGGGCTTTTGGAGAGATAAAAGATTCTCGAAGAGACTTTACAGGCCAAAACAACCTGTACTTTTTTTTTTGTCTTAATCACCAAAAGAAAAGATTCGATCAGCTATAATAAAAACATACACGCACACGTGTATTTACATTATATGGAAGTGTGATATGTGAATTTTGCAGGTTTTTCGGAATCTACACCCATCTGTATACATTTACTGCTGTTGATATTTTTTGTATTTTAATGGGCTTAACATTTTTGGGGGGAAGTATTTGTAGCTCTTATTTTCAATCTTTCTCACTCAATTCTGTAGCGAAAGGATGGCTAAAGAGATTCAAATCGTGGTCTTGTGTTTGACGTGTGGAAAATTAACTTTTTTTGTCTCGTCTTATTGTCGTTTCCAAAGTGGGTTAGTTAGTGTAAGAAAGGGTTCATGAACTAAAACGTGGTTATAGATCTGTCTTCATTTTATCCTAAAATGAAATGATATTTTGAATTGCTATGATTTGCTATTTTCGAATTATCATTTAAGATGATGGTTCTTATTTTTTGTATTATTAGTTAAAATTTACACAGCACACTAAGGTTAGACGACTTTTTCACCACTTTTCGACTGCAAAAAGAAGTCGGGTTGTCACCAAAACCGACCACCTGGAGTCTTCCTATAGAAAATACATTGCAACCACAGCCCAAGCATCTTCGACTTCATTTTGCAGATGAAATGTGATCTGTATATTACAGCCCTTATCCCAAAGGATCGTATTCTTAAAAGTCATAAACGTTATTTCCTATAAGTCATAGATAGTACTAAACTTAGGAACTTTTGATAAAAAGTCTACTTTTGACTTAAGTAATCATTAAAATGCGACCCGAATATATTCTGTCAGTTTTTACTTATTAGTTATAACTTTAATAAATTCCTTTTTTACAAATGCAACTTTAAAGTTATTAGTAATGAATTAATTTCATTGTTTTTACCTTCATTTTTCTAGGCGAGCTAATCTTTAAATAATCTGACCTGAGGGTCGTATTCTTAATGATTTTTAAGTTCAAGTTGGTGCTTAACTCGTCAACTTTCACACGATTCTTTTTTTTAAAAAAAAAAGCACTTTGTTCGTGAGTTTAACACTAGCTTTGTCTTAGCAATCATTTAGAATACAATCCTGAGTGTAACTTGTCTAAGCTTACAACATGCATTTGGAACACTTTACACCATATAATATAATATTACTTCCAAAAGTTTTCTTATTGCTTTTCTCTATTTCCAATAAAAGCTGAATTGAAGCATTCATTGGTGTTAATGTTCTGTTGAAAATTATACATTAATAAAGAGATGAAAAAAAGATAATGTTCTTCTTACATTTGGAGCTGTTCTTTTTTTTTTCTTTCTTCTTTTGGTTGACAATTACAGTTAATTTAATTGATATTCTGTCACTTTATTTTTGAATCCATGGCTTTAGTTTTTGTGTTTAGAATTTATGTGTTTTGAGGGTAGAAAAGTATTTTTCTTTTCTTCGTAATTAGTTGACAATTTAACATGTGATTATGAATGTCTACTTTTTTATATTTGGATGAGAATTTCTAAAGGCGGTTTTTTTTACTTTCTTTTTCTACTGTTGTTACGCTTTTGTTACATGATTTTTTTTTGATTATGGGTGGAGTTTGGAAGTGTTTTTTTCTTATTTTTTTTTTCAATGGTTTTTAATCTTCAGTTAGAATTTCTATTTCATTGCAAAGTGACTCAAGAACTCATTTTTCTTTACATTCTTGTAAAGAAAAATATACTAGTCAAAACTAAATTCTGTTTCTTCCTCTTTTCATTCTACCTAAAAGTATAAATTGCTATTATATATATATATATATGGACCTACTTTTTTTTTCTTCACTTAAGTTGTTATAATAAAACATTCGTGATACAATGCAGATACCCACGCGACTAGTAATTCAATTCACTCAATGAAATAATTTCCATAAAAGCATTAATGTGCCCCGTTTTTTTTCTCTCTCACTCTCTCTCTTTCTCTCCGACTTCTATGTAATAATAATGGATGTGTTCTGTGTGTGTTCGGAGGAAGGAAAAATTGGTGTCTTTTTTCTTATGCGTCACTTTGAATCTATTTTCTATTCGTTTATTACATAAAGTGAAGTCCTTATAAGAAAAAAAGTTTTTCTTACTTTTGGCAAAGTCAAGTGTGGTGCTTATTTCTCTCTCTCTCTCTCTCTCTCTCTTTCTCTCTCTCTCGTTCTCTCTTTTATTAGACCTTACATTGAATTAGTTTTATAGTGATGATGCACTTACTTGAATATTAGCTACGGGTCCGTCTTTTTCTACATGATTGTTCTAAATTATAATCATAAGTTCATAACAATTGAGATCTCTTTTCTTAAGTAAAACCAATTTCTTCTGTGCTCATTCCGATCGCAATTTTCTTAAGGTGGTTTTAAAGTGTAAACGCCTATAAAATTCTGAAACAAAATTAAGAGACACTTGAAAGTGTATTAGAAACTAGTATGGTAGCTTAAACACTTAAGGATAAATTCTTGTAGATGGTTTTTTTTTTAATAAATATTTTTAATATGTTATGTTTGAAAATATTTCAACTTTAAGCAGGTTATATTTTGAATTTTTGTCTATAAAACATTTATTTTGAAACATGTAAACATTAAAATACTGTGAAGTGATTGAGCTACCGTTCTAGTTTTTAAAATAAATTTTCATTGGTATTCTTCCTGAAACGCAGAATAAAAAGTTTGTAAATGAGCAGCTGCTCATTACTACCGCTGTAATTCCTGAAGGATGGCAATCACTGCATACACGAGATCTTTCTTTTTTTTGTTTTACGAATTTTATTAAGATTAACAAGAGTAACATAGAATAACAATTGTACTGTAGCTTATAAAGAATTTGGAATATTAAGACATTTTTTTAAAATTTTTTAGAAACTACAATAGTAAGCGTTTATGCTAAATACAGTTTCATTTCTTGGTGTTATCTTTAAAAAAAAAATAAGCTTTTAATGGCAGTTTGAAAATGGCAAACTTTAAGCAGACGATATTTTTTTTTCAAAATGTGTCTATAAAAAGTTTATTTTGAAAGATATCAACATTCTTAAATACTATGTTTACGTCTTTTTTCAAACTGATGATATGAGTTTGAGTTATTTTGGCAAATTAACTTGTAGGGAATTTTCAATTGAAATTTTAAATTTATTGGCTTTTATTTTCATGAAGAGATCTTAAGATGGAATCATATTTTTTATGATAAGTGCTTTTCTTTTCGTTTTTTTTTTTAAATTGCTGGGTTTTTTTTTTTATAACATAAAAGGGAAACTCTTTTCTTCTCCTCTCTATTTTGATGTTAACTTTTGTTTTTCACACCTGACATGTTGTAATCAGTCAAAATGTCTGAGAGAGATTGATAACAGGAACATTATTTTATGTATGAATACGCCATCATATTTATAAAGTAACATTCTCTCTCTTGTGTTTGGACCCTCTGGAGAAATTAAGAAAAGACTTTTTCGTCAAAGTTTATATTCTTCTTCTTTGTAGCATTTTTTTTTTTGTTCTTCTTATGATATATACAGTTTATATATATTTTTTTTGTTGAAAATATGAGCAATGAAGTTACAAAATTTGTCAGTCAGATTATTAAGAATAAAATATTTGTTTTGTTATATTTTGTTTCCGTTTATTAGACTGTCACTCACATAATTACTCGTAGACATCAGTGTCTTTAGAGATAAGAAAGAGAGAGGGAGAGAGAGAGAGAGAGAGAGAGGGGCAGGCTATTAGTAGATTCTATGCTTATTCGACCTGTTGACTTTTTTTTTTTAAACCCAAGCTCAGCTTAATTCGATCCTCTTTGGATTCTGAACTTAAATCTCACTTTATCCTTATTCGTATCATAACATTCCACAACAACATTTACTTCCAAATTCAAATTGTCAGTCAAACTTGATACACACTACTATCTATTTTATATCGCTTTTCTGCACACTCATTCTAATTCGAATATAACAAAGTCTTCAATCAATTACTGTGTTTTTTGAACAAATGAGGCATCAATAATTTGTGCGTTGAACATGTTTAAATTACTTTTTTTTTCTTCACATTTATAATGTAAAAAGGATAAATCCAAAGCATTTTAAATGGTAAAAAAAAAAGGTTTTCTTCATTGAGCAACGTCAAATTTATTTTTGAATTTGTATTGAATTTGTATAAACAAAGTTGCTCCGCGTGGTTACTAACTAGTCTTTACGAAATAATGATGAATGCTTAGTTAGTGTAGATCAGTGGTTTTCAAACTTCTTTTGCTCATGGCACAGTAATTGCACACCGTTTGGAAACTACAGGTTTTCTGCACGTATGTGCAATAGGAAACTTTTGGTAATTTTGCTTCTACCCAATAAAGTTCATATATTTATTTGAAAATATTAAATTTCTATAAACATATTCAATAAAATATTCACAATTTTACAGCACAAAAAGCCCAAAACACGGCACTGATGTAGAGACGAGTTGTGAACTTCAAACAAACTTTTAAGGCCAGACTACATATTTGCTTTCCGCAGATAAACAGCTAAACTTTGCAAATGTGCAGTATGGACTTCTTTGCTTTAAATTTTGCGGCTAAAGAAATCAGTTGCAAGCAAGTAGCTTTATAAAGCAGTTGAATGTGAAACATCATTTTGACATTTAAAAAAAAAGACTAGACAAAATAGAAGCAATTACACAATGATCTTCTCTGTTATCTGACTGCTAACCTGGTCACCTAGTCACATCCTGGTAATAGAATGGTCACAAGCTAATAGTTATTTTGCAGTGACTAGTATTCAAATTGGAACCTAGACTTAAGATTAAAATCTCTTCGAGAAACATTTTACTAGGAGATTTTTTTTAGCTGAGATGATATGAAATAAATTTAGGAAAAATTGCGTATTTTTCTCAAGCTGCGAACGCACCACTTACTCCACTACATGTTAATGTTTAAAGTTTATCTAATTTTCTGATTGCTATTCGTCCCTTGCGAACATATATATATATATATATATATATATATATATATATATATATATATATATATATATATATATATATATATATATATATATATATATATATATATATATAGATAATAAGAGGGGGGAGGTTCTTAAAAAGTTTTTATTGCAACCAAAGTGTCTATAAAACACTAATTTGATTAGGACTCTTTTATATATTCGAATAAATCTATTTAATGGTATTATATATAGTTTTTTGATATAATAACTATTTATACATTTTTGTGTGTTATCTTTTTATCTTCCTGTGAGTTCAATCTTAATTATGGCCTGTCATATTAAGGGTCTTGGTCTGAACTCTCTTAAAAGTTTTTTTTTTATTAAATACAGAAACTCATTACACGTTTAACTAGATGAGATTAATTTAGAATTCGAAACACGACTTTGTTTAATACACTTCATGTTACAAACACGCACAAAAGTGTATTGTTTACACTTACAGTTAGTTATATAGAAAGGGGGGGGGGGGTACCACGGGTTTTCCTGTTGGTGATTTTTGATATTTTCTTCTTTGAAAATATCGAGATTACTTTTTCTTTTTTGGTCTCATTTCTTATTTAGTTTATTTCTCCTCTTCATTCTTTGTCTATATACAGTATATGCAATATATAGATCTATAGAATGTTCTTCTTCTGTTTGGTTACTCCCGATTTTTTAATTCGATTTCTTCGAATTGGTTTCTTTCTATCTTTAGTTAGTTCGAACACTTTTGAGTTAGACTTTGTCGAACTTTGTAATTTACTATACTCATCGTAAAAACTGAAATGCTTTTTTTTTCCACACAATAAGACAATAGGAAGGACTTTTGTGTTGTGTGGTGGTGGTTGGTGGAAGTTTTTGGTGTAACATTTTCTAACCGATTTTGTCTGTCTTTTTTTTTCTTCTTTCTGTTGTGTCTTATTTTGAAATTGGCGTTCTCTTAAAGAAATAAGAAAAGGGGTGTGTTTGTGTGTTAGGAGTTGGTGGGGGGGGGGGGAGAGTGCGAGGTTAGAAACCCTTGGTGCTTGGAGAACAACAAAAAAAAAGATCAAGTTGTACGGAAAACAATTACTGTTGCACTTTGGTGTAAGTCATTGAGAGCAATGAAATTTCGTTTGCTTTCCCAGTCTTTAGTATCAGGAACAAATTAAAGTTGGGTAAATCTTTTTACAACAAGAACAAGAACAACAAACAACACACAAAATCTGTTGTTGTGATGTCAGTCTCTCTTAGCTCTCCCCCTAACAACCCTCTCTTTTTCTCGGTCTTTCTCTTTCTGTCTTGATTTTGGCTCATCTTTTGTTTTCAGTACTTTTTGCCCTTCCATTTATTTTTTGTCAAGTATAATGAAAATAAAATGGTATATTGAAATTTAACATAGGAGTAAGAGGACACATCAACATTACATCAAAAGTATAGGAGATGATAAAAAAAACTTAAAAAGTTTAGTAGTTGACTGTTCTGGTTTAAATTCATATTTCCGCTTCGTTGGACACTTTAAACCCCTTGGCTTTGTCTAAAATGTGTTTCGAATAATGTTCAAAAAAGTTTTACTTTGGAAATTGCTTTCTACTAAAAGTTGAGGGTTGTCGAATTGTACTTGTGTTTTTTTTTTTACATTTTACGAGAGATTAGAGAATTGTGTTAAATTTTGTCATGTGGCCAACATTGACTCTTAAATCTGAATAATGTCATTCGAGTGACGATGTCACACAACGCACGATGTCTTTTTTTTGTAAGATTAAAATAATGTCGGGTGGTGGGTGGTGCTTTGTGTAGGCCTACTTAACTGTCTTCAGTTTTAGCTAGTTTAGCTTCATTTATAATCGGGTGCATCTATTATTTACTGTTGTCGCACTGGGCTGGGTCATCGAAATAGTGGCAGCTATCGTCGGCTGAAGGAAAACGTTGGGCGGGGTTAAGGTTCTGATGTCACCAATTTGGTCACATAATTTGAACCTCTCTAACATGAATGGGATCTGATTCATTTGGTGGGAATACATTTATTTGATTATTGAGATGTGAGGTTTGTTTTAGTAATATTTGAGAAATTGTGGAGGATCAGCAGATTGAGAGACACTGGGGGCTTACTTGGACATAGAAAGAAGGGCCACTGTGATTAAGGATCACTGTTTTTATGGAGGTTACTAACTTAGGCTATCGTAACTCTCCAAAAAGAAATATGTCCATAATATTATGTCTTGTATGTTTCATCTAGTAAATAGCTTGTTGGGTTGATCTTTATTTCATTAAAGTGTAATTTAAATTCATTTTTAGCAAAATGTAATATTAAAGTGAGAAAATGCTGATAAACTGCTACAGCTAGTTAGCTAACAAGAGATGTTATTGACCACTGGTCACTCATTTACTCTCGGCCCAATCAATGTTAACTGTGTTATGAGCTTGAATTTGTATTTGTGTTTTGCCTCAAATTGATTATTTGGTTTCGGTCGCAAATGGCTTGACGATTATATTTGTGTTTTCAATGGTAGTGGTCAGTCAAGTGGTTGGTTGCCAATTGTCCATTTTCATTGGTCAGGTGGGACGTATCCAATTCTATCTAGTAAGAGACCATTGATTGGGTGGTGGTGGTCGTCGTCGTCGTCGTCGTAGTGCTACTTCTTGTTGTTGCTTTTCAAACCATTTACTTTCTAATCCCTTTCCAACTCTTAACGTAGGACCACTAAAGTGCGTCTGTGCTTTCTAATTGATTTCTTTCAACATTGCCAATTGTATTTGAAAGGCTTGACCATTGTTTTTTTTGTCCCCCCCTCTCTCTCTCTCTCTCTCTATGTATGTATATATATATATATATATATATATATATATATGGTTGATCGCCAGGTTGAGAAAGTTTTCTCTTTGTTTCACTTCCAATGGATTTAATGAGATTTGGGGTGCTTTTAAGGTGTACATTTCGAGATAAACAATATGTGATTTCTATAATATGATCATTGGACACAACTTAGATTTCAGTATATTTATAAAATACATAATGTATTTTAATTTAATGTGAATTTATTGAATTGAGAATAAAGGGATCATTTGACTTGATATTTCCGTTGCATTTGCTATTGTTTTCTCATCTTTATTTTGTCATAGACGAATTTATTTCGCCTGTTTGTAGGCAATCACTGATTACATATTTTTGTGATTTTTTTTCTTTCTTCTTCTTGTTCTGCATGTTTTGGGGCAGTTTGTTAACTAGTTGCTTCGTGGGTTTTCAGCTATAACAAATATTTAACTTTTTCGTGTATATTATAAGATATAAGCAAACATGTGTTTATTTACATGTTTAATGTAAATATACCGTAGAAATCAATCATGGTGATAGCTATTTTTTTTCTTTGGAATTTTTTTCTTAAAATATTGTTGACTATATTTTTTGGAATTTCTTTAGGCAAATTAATAAACCCAACTTAGATAATTTATTATTTGCATTTTTTTTTTCTAGTCGATTGCTGCTTCTGTTGCTATTGCTGTTTTTGGTTTTTATGTGATATTAAATATCTGTAAGAAAAAATAACGTTTTTGCTTCCTTTACCCTCCTATTTTAAGTTAGGTTTCTTTTTCCCCCTTCGTATTTTCTGATTTCAATGTTTCAGAATCGCAACAGTGTTGTAGTTTTGTTTTGTTTTTTCTTCTAAAAAAATTAGTGGAAATAATATGTCATGAAAATTTTACTTTATTTTCCTCATGAGAATTTTCTGAATTTATTTTTATATGTTTAATATTTTAAAATGGTTTCGTTCACGTTGGCAATCAATCGATCAAAATTATATTAAGGAAACTTTTATTGTCTGTAACAGGAAGATAGAATTATAAATCGAAACATTGGGAATTCGATACAATTTTTTCTGAATTTTTTGATGACATTTTTTTTATTTCAAACGATGAATTGTGAATGTTAAATTGTTCATACAGGGTTTGCCACTGAACCTGGCAACTAGGAAATGTCAGGGAATTTATTTTCTTAAATTCCATTTCTAGTGATTAAAAATGACCAGAAATGGAACAAAAAAAATGCTCTAAAAAGAGATAAGGTGGGCTCAAGGGGGTCCAGAAGTCTCCAAAAGCTTAAAAAGGGGCAATGATTCAAGAATTTTTTTTAAGAAGAATTAGAAAATTTTATAAAAAAAAATTAGTGACTGACTAAAAGCTAAAACTAAAAAAAAAGCTATCTGTTAAGAAAACTGAAAAGTAGCATATGCAAACAATGCTAGCTCCACCTACCCTTCTCAAGAAACCAAGCATATAATATAAACTATCTCGAGAATATAAAATAAGGTGTGGCGAGCTGAAATCAAATCAAATCGAGTTTGACGATCAGAATGTAAAAAGTTTGTATACGAGTGGTTTGTACCGTGGCCACCTCCTATGAGGCTTTCATCGGCCTTAAATTTGAGAACAAAATGGCAAAATCAAGCACATCCGGAAATTGTTTTTTTTTTCTCTAAAAGAAATTGCCTAAAGAGGTGCAGGAAAAATCACCCTTCTAGATTTTTTTTCCAGCACAAAGAAAGTCATTAATTTCCTATTATGCCTGTTATTAATACACAAATTCTACAATACTCAAACGTAATTTGAAATTTTATCAATTACTAATTCTAGTGTGTTAGCCCTTAAGAGTCCTCCAAGTCGATAGGAAATGTTTATAACTCGTACTCTTAAGGTTTAACACGTTAGTAATATACATGACATCATCTTCATTTTCATAATGGATTCAAGCATCAAATAGAAATATATTGCTTTTAGAAATGTGTACAAACTGTACATATTTACTTGAAAATAGCCAATCCTACTAAAACTACTACTAATCTCTTACACTCATAATCCTTTTTCCGTTTTTCTGTATCTAAATTTTATATAGAGATGCATGGATATATTAAATATAAACACATAATCTTAGCTTAGTTTTCGCTTTTTTTATCCTGCAGGACATATTTACATAAATTTACATTTCACAGCCATATGAACATTTAAAACATGTTACAAATAAATTGTGTGTTTTTGCAGTTTTCGTTTTTTTTTTTTTTTTTTGAAGTTCATCTATCATCTCTTATGGTATGTGGAAGTCCAATGTGTGTCGTCCTTATTTATAAAGTCTTCCTTCTTCTTTCTTAAGACACATTCACATCCGATGATCTTTATTTATATATATATTTTTTTCTACATGAAGGGAACCATTCGTGTTGAAAATGTCTCTCATTAACTTTTCTGAGACAAATTCAGTCTGCTTTTTTTCATCATCTTTTTTTATATTTATTTTGTGAATGATGGAGACAGGTTTTATGTCACGTCTATGGGGTTGTATTTCATGCAAGAAATATTAATTGTAGGCCTCTGTGTATATACAGTACATACATAAATATATATATATATATATATATATATATATATATATATATATACAGTATTTGTATATATTCATAGAGTGCATATTATGTATGAGAATTTCTGTCAAGTGACTGACATTTCTTTTTTTAAGGTTTTATCTTGTTTTGAAAGAAGAAGAAGAAAGAAAAAAAAATGATTATCTTTGTATCTTGATATATTTAGGTCCTTGTTTTTTTCTCTTTATCTGTGATATAGATATAGACCATATTACATAAGTCCTGTATTCATCTCAAACGATGCAATACTATCTCAAACGACGACGACACGAGGGTTGGAGGTGAAGGCTAGCTGTCGGTTACAGTCAGCATACTTCAAAAACGTTACATAGACGCAATGCTAGCCTTCACTTCCAACCATCGTTTGCTACGAGATGGGACACACATTATAATAGGAACTTTTAAAATGATATATGGTAGGGGGTTTTTTTTTTTTAGTTAAAAATAATTTTGAAGATTTTTTTTTAGGTTTTTTTAAGGCAATTATTAAACTTATTATTCAAGTTTAATTTTTTACTGCTTTATAAATCTCATGATTGTAGATTATCTTTATGATAAGTTTTTAACTTTTTTGTTCTAATTTTCTCTATTCATTATTCTGACATAATCATAATAGTTTATTGCGTTGACCTAATCTTGAATAATTTTCAAGAAAAGAAGATGAAAGTCTTTTAGAAAAATTTAATAAGTAATTTCAACATTAGTTATTATCTATGCATATGTTCCATTCTAAATCTGTATAACTTTTTTGTTTGTTTGTTTGAAAACTTGAATTATTCAGAATTATAGATGTTCTTTCAAATATTAGAAGACACAATTTTTTATATAAAAAAGTTGCAAGAAGAAAAAAGTGGTTATCTCAAGCGAAACTTTTTTTGTTTTTGTTGTTGCTTTTTACAAGAGTTTAATTTTCCTTGTCTTTGTACTTTGGGGGTTGTTGTTTCATGAAAATGATACATTTTGTATGCATTTGTTTTTGTTTGATCGTTCTTTATATATATATAAATTTTTTTTTGTTGTCTTTTCCTTTTTGTTACTTTTCTTGTCGTCTTAAACTCTCTGAATTATAAAGTAGTTTTCATAACAAGTTGCATTTTTGGACCGTCTTTTGCATTTTTAAGTTGGCGTCTTCTAGCCTAGACTATATGGGCTTATATTATTTTTTAGAGAGGGGTAAGAAGATGAACATTTTTTTTGGAGTCCCAACATCTGAACTCAAGAGAAAAAAAAAAAGAAAGTCAGGGGCTATATTGTTGTTGTTTTCGAAATGTAATTCATATCTTGTGCACTCTTAACATAATACTGTTGAATAATTAAAACCTTATTTTCTCTTTGCTATATTTTTCCGTTTTTTTTTTTTTCTCATCTCCTTGCAGTTTTTTTTTACTGTCACCGGAACTCTTCAATGTTTGACTCATTTGCTTTTTTTTTCTTCTTGGTCTTCTATGCTAATTTTTGTAGTATTCAAATCGCTACGATTTGTCTTAGAATACGAGCAGTTATTTTTATGAGTGTCACTGCAGTATTTATATTATGGGTCTTCTTTTTTTATAACGGTTATAACAGTATTTTTGTTGTTACTAAGCTTATTTTTTTCTGCTTTGATCAATTTGCATCAGTTGTTTATATCTAAATACAACTTTTTATGTGTTTTAGTGGGAGGAGAGTAGTTAAATGACAAGATTACTTAAATATATTCATGATTTCCCCTAAAAAAAACAGAAGGAACTTTTTGATGGACTTTTTCTTTTACAAATGAGATTTTTCCTGTTTCATTTATTATTTATTTCATCTTCTTAACATATTTTACTATATATTATGTACAATGAATAATATCTAATGTACATTTTCTGTAAAATTTGGTGATCAAACAATTTGTAGGCTAAAGGGTGGTTTAGTGACATACTGAAAATGTACATTTTGTAGCTCAAGATGATATGTTATGTCATCTAAGCTTGTCAACTTTCAGCTAATGCTAAGAAAAAATGAATAGGTGAAATGTTTATGCTAAAAATGGAGATTCTAGTTGAAAGTTTTTTTTTAAACTGAAATATCTGATTAGTTTAGATATTTGTTTGTTGTAGTTGACAAGCTAGGGATGTCATCATCACATGATTAGCAACAACCAGTAGGAATGGAATAACGACATTGCATGCAAATTATTCTCTTGTGAAGGTCAGATTGTGAAGGTCAAAATAAATTTTTAATGAGTTGTTTTATTTAGTTGAAGATGGATGAGCACAAAAGCGGAAATGCTTTACTTGTGATCTGGTAAGCGACAGCAAAAATCTTTCATCTTCAGCATGTTACTAAACCATATCTTAATGGCCGGCCAACTTCCTAATGCAATACTTAGCAAGGCGTACTTACTTAGCAGACCGTTCATGAGACGTTTTGGTGTAAGTTTGTTCAACAATGACTTTTTAGGAATTTGAAGTGAACATGAACTTTTTTTAAATGAAGATTAAGATGATTTATGGAACAGCTGATTGTTGAAATCTGGTTTCTTCTGCCGTAATAACTAAAATAGTAGACGTTTGTGCCAAAGTTATTTTCATATTATCTCTAAAAAAATAGTTTTTTTATAGCAGTTTGAAAATGATTCATTTTTAACTTTTTTTTGTATCCAAAATTTGTTGAAAATTTATTTATAAATTGATAATATAAAATGAAAATCCTTTTAGTACCTTCACTAACTATTTTAGTTTTCAAAGAACTTTGATTTTTTTATTAAATGATCTGGTTAAAGCAAACTCATACTGCAAAACGGATTAGTGACGTCAAAATAACTTGGCCACAAACATTGCATTGAGGCACACGACGTTGGCTGTGATGTCATTTTCATGGTAACAATTCCGTATTGCAGTAAATGTCGACCAACAAACCATGCCATTAATTTTGCTTTTGAAAAAAAAAATTAATACTTTGTACGTGCATAAATTACTATAGAGCCACCATAAGTTTAACACATTAAAAGATTTCAATTTTTATGATTCTGGAACGTCTAGAACGCGCCAAATATTTTCTGTATTTATCTGAAAGTTCAACTTCTCTCACCAAAATTTATTATCTTTGATTATGACCCTTATAATTGGGATAAAAATTGTTTTCCAACTAATGTTTTTAAACTGCAATTTATTAATTATTACAATACGCTTATTATTGATATGATGCTTGGGGGGGTAATGATGGTATTTTTAGTTAAATTCAACTCTTTGAAGAAAAAAATGAAAGTATTTTATTAAAATTTGTTGTTTAAACATTGGATGTCAAAAGGCTCAACTCTTGTTCTCTCATTAAATCCATGTATAACTGTCGCTCCATTAAAGAGCAATTTTGCCTTTTCAATTAAAAGTTAATGGTTCAAGTGAACTGTGGTTTTGCATGGCATTCAAAGAACGAACATTTAAAATAGAAAAGTTTGGTGATCTTTTACAAAAAAAAAAAAGTTCATGCAAACTTTTTCTAATGAAATTCCCATTAACATTTATAGTTATTTGTCAACTGCTGCAAAGTTACCTCCTTTCAAATATCGAGAATGGTTTTATGAATCTAAACATTTAGAGCCGATTCTTCACACGGGTCACTTTGTGTCGCCACGTAGTGATTGGCGGAGCTGGCTTCACACGGACCACCGTTGATCACCATTGACAAACAGGCCGTGTGTACCACAGGCCGTTAGAAATAGGTGAAAACTTCAGTTGGCTTCGCCCTTGTTATGACGACTGACAACTTCTAATTGATTGGCTGGTTATGAAGTCTGACGTCACATGCTCCGTCCTTTTCAACGTCAGACTACATAACCAGCCAATTAGAAGTTGCCAGTCGTCATAACAAGGGTGAAGCCAACTGAAGTTTTCACCTATTTCTAACTGCCTGTGTGTGTGTACCACTCGTGACTGAAACACCCTTTATGCAGTCAAAGGTCTACTAAAAACGAACACTTTTTGTGGCGACACAAAGTGTTCTGTGTGAAGCTAACGTTATTCTGCAAGCAGTACGCCTACATATGGCAGAGGCACAATTTTAGTTCAAACATTGTTGAAATAACCTGTTAACACATACCATACCCCCCCCCCCCCCCCCCGCGTTTACACTTAACAACTTATTCCAATGTGTGTTCACAATATCTTTCTATGCAGAGCTCCATGCCTGTTATTTGAAATTGTCATGTGTGAGCACGTATATGTATATACATTCCGTATGGAGCCTGGGTAGGAGCGGATCAATCGACACTTATCGGAATTTAATTATACCTGCCTCATCGTATAAGAAGCAGCTTGTGACGTCAGGGAGGTTGAAGAAATGTTTGTGTCATTACGACTGATTAAAAAGGGATATTATTAACTAAAGAATGCATCTTTTGTTGTTTGAGCACGTTTGAAATCACGCTTTTCATATCTGACTAAATGACACAATATCCTAAATTTTACGTCAACCATTCTGACATCACAAGCTTCTTTCTTACAGTGGGACAGGTATACTAACCGTGTAACCCCCCCCCCCCCCCCCGCCCCGCTCATTGTTTCTGTTCCAATTTAGCAGTAGATTATGCTGAATATTTTATTGTGGAGCCATATTTTGAGGATTATCAATAAATTTCTTCTTGTATTCTTTATTATTAAAATTCTTACGAAACAAGTCAAATGGACCCCACATTTTTAAGTCTCTTTGAATTGTGTAATAGTGTCTCAAGGTTGTTGTTGTTGTTGTTACAGTCTTGTTCTTATGGAGAAATGCACTTTGTTCCACATACGGAATGTATGCAAATGACTAAAATGCATACAACATGCTCTACATGTATGGAAGGTGGGGGGAGGGTATTGTGTGGAGGCAACATCGTATAACTTTTTAGAATACAGAAAGAGAGAAAGACCATTAAAATGTTATTGTTTTCGAAATTTACAAGCGACTTTCCTTTTTAGTCGTGTAACCTTTTTTGAAGAATTTCTTTCTATTTTTAATATATGTGTTTTAAGAGGACCAAAAAAAATGCACCCATCCATTGTTAGCTTCTACCAAAATGAGGTCTTGTTTTTAAAGATTCAAATAGTCAGCAATAACAACAACAACAGCAGCAGCATTTTTCTTATGTTTTTTCTCTAAACATTTTATACAAAATGCTATAATATGCAATTCTAAATTATATGGTTATAGTCTTGTTGGCTTTTTTTTTTTTTGCTTCTTTTCCTCGACGCGGTTTCTTCGAATAGTACTTTTATACTATTTCGTTTTCAGGTAATTTAATATGCGAGTTTTTTTAGGGAGAAAAGTTGTGTATTATTTCATTTATGGTAAATTAAATTCAAGTGTAATATGGTTTTCTAAACTTTCTTGGCTTTGAAGAATTGTTGGAAATGTGTTCTGTTGTCAGTCTTATTTGGTGGTAGTTTTTATTTTTTTTGTGTTACTTTGGTCGCCCTTGGAAGAAGCTTGTGACGTCAGATGGATTGATAAAAAATGTAGGATTGTCATTTTTGTCTTAATTAAAAAGGGGCAATATCATAACATTTCAAGAACCCTTTTGTTTTAAATGTTGGAAACATTTATTTTCCTTTTTTAACAGACAAAAATAACAATTTTAAATTTGTTGTTAATTCCTCTGCTGTCACATGCTGCATCTAAGGGACAATGTAAGTAAAGATACCTATATAAATAAATTCCACGGGCTGAGCTAGAAATTTTATGAAAAAAGGCACATGAACGTCGTAGGTCTGGTATGTGTTGTGGGGTTCATGTAGGCTTGCCGCCTGTGAAGGACAGTCCTCCATTCGGAAGAAATGTTCTCCGGCCAGGACCGTCCTCCACAAACGAATTTAAAGTTTTTATAAAATGTGTTATGTGGAGGACATATTTGCCTTCGTGGAGTGGACGGTCAGACATTTCTTCCGAATGGAGGACTGTCCTCCACAAAGGAGGAAAGGTGGCAAGCTTGGGTTCATGGGTCTGGTGGGCTGTATTCTAGTATGAAGTTTTGTGGACTGGGCTCACTACTTGTATAAAGTTTAGTGGGCTGGTGGGGAGTTGTGGGCTTTGTTGACCTCATGGGCTCTATTATGAAGCTTTGTGGGCTGGGCTCACTACTAGTATGAAGTTTCGCGAGTTGCGCCTCGGGGTTTTTTTTTTTTGCAAAATGTATAATGCCTAGTTCAGTATTTGTAAAGTTTCATTATTACTCTCATGATACTCTCAGATAGTAAGTACCGTTGTAAGCAAGAACTCAAATGTTCAGTGATTTTTTTTTTTACAAGCCTCATTATCACTAAACACAAAATCTTCATATGTGGGTAGTTTTTATTACACAGTAAATTTTGCTTACTGTTTTTTATTGTGTTGCTCGTTTTAAAAAATACAAAAGTAGTATTCTTTTTTTTTTTTCAAGTTACTGCTGGTTATGAGAGTTAGAAAACAGATTTCATTTTGTGAGATTTCACACTGACTGATCTTTTAAGAAGAAATTAATTCAAACCATTATGCAAACACCATTTTTTTTTTCTTTCTTTCGTCTTCTTTTTCCCTATTTTTGAATGTTTTAATGAAAAAGTTTGTTTTTAACTTTTGTTTTTCTCTTTTGAGTTTACCTTGGTTTGGATAATATGTGTTTATGCTTATTAAACTTTATAGTGGAAACCAGACACGAAAACTGATGTCTTAAAAATGGTTTACTAAGCGTTATTAACTTAATATTTACTGCTTTTTCTCCCCTCCCTCTCCCCGGTTGCTGTTTTGTTAGGTGTCTACTTTTATGTTTATGAGGCTTGTGTATATATATATATATTGTAATATCTTTTTTTTTAAAAAAGTCAGAAACACTTATTTCACAGTGAGAAATTTAATTTAAAAGGTCGTCTCTCTAATATCAGTCCTGGTAATATTCAACTTTTGTGGGGCCTTTTTTTTTTTCTTTCATACAATTGAAAAACTTTATGGTTTTGACATTTTTAAATGGGTTTTTCGCATGAAAAGTTCAAAGTGTGCAAAATGGAGCTGGTTTTAAGGTTATTATTATTTATTCTGGCATTTTGTTACGGTAAAATAACTACGTTTCTGGTTCCTTTCCAACATTTTAAATTTTAGTAGTTTTTTTTTTAAATCCTTATGTTTTTAAAACTTTTTAACTTTCTAACCTTTAAACTTATGTTGTTATCGTTTTTTGCGTGTTAATTAAATTTTTCTTTGTAATTGAGTTTTTATAAAGCGTTAGTTTAGTGAGAAAGTTTTCTTTTACTAATGATTATTAGGGCTCTTGACAATTGACCAATGATCACACACAACATTCTACATCTATCGAGCAACGGACATAAAACAATAAAATTCTAAACACAATTCATTGTTAATAATAAATTAAATGTCTTTGAAGACCCTTTCCCACATACAAAACACATAACACAGTTTAGCATCTGTCAGGCTACATGTATATAATCACCAGGGCTCGGATTTTTATGCATTATCAAGTAAATGTTTCTCAATTTGTGGCCCAAGAACCAATTTTGAAGTAACATTCCCGTTTAGATCAACCAACAATTATGTTGTTTTGTTTTTTAAATCAAAAATACATTAGCCTCTAACTGACCTGTTTTTATTTAAAAAAAAGCACAATTGCAGTTGCTCTAATGATGATGGTTACTTCACAGTTGGCACTTGGGCCACAAATTGAGAAACATTTACTTGATAATGCATAAAAATCCGAGCCCTGGTGATTATATACATGTAGCTTGAGAGATGCTAAACTGTGTTACGTGTTTTGTATGTGGGAGAGGGGGGATGTCCATGATTGATTACTATTTTCAAATGGTCTTCAAAGACATTTAATTTTTTTTATTAACAATTAATTGTGTTTAGAATTTTATTGTTTTATGTCTGTTGCTCGTTAGATGTAAGAATGTTGTGTATGATTATATTATTGGTCAATTGTCTTTTTGCAATTTTTAGGTCTGCATCTGGTTATTGTATCTTTTATTAATTTGTTTTCATTGTAGTTTTTTTTTTCTTCTTCTTCTTCTTCTAATTTCTTATTGCCTTCGGCCTGGAATCATAAGCCCACTTTTGTGTCTTTTATTTTGCTATTATTGTTTTGCTCAGCATTTTTGTTTTTCGGCTGGGATTTGTCATTTTCTCTTCTTTTGTTTGTTCAATTCTTAAGTTTGAAAGCAGATTGCAACATGATGAAATGACTTTTGTGCCAATTGCTTTATCTTAAGCGGTAAAACTTTAATTAAGAATCTTTATCCTTGCGGCTAAACGACCTTTTTTTGTCATTTTTTTTTCTTCTTCTTCTGAAGATAGAAGTCTATGACCATTTTTTATTTGGAGACTTGAGACAATAATTTTTTTAATACAATTTTTGACCAAAGTTATTAGTTCTTCATATTTTAAACAATATTGTTTGACCCTTACTTGAGGTTTTTTTTTACATAAAAGGTTTTATAACTTTCTTGATAATTTTAATGGTGATGAAATTTATTTTCACTTATAATTTTAAACACTTAAAAGTTAAGTTTTTCCAATTGTAGTTTTTATTGTTCCTAAATTACGATTATGTTACATTCACATGTCCTATTACTTTTTTTTGTGGGGGGGTACTATTAGAAATGAATCATTGATGCTGATCATATATTTAATGTTTCATAACGTGGATTATTTCACAACTACTTTTGTTTCCTATTACAGAAACAATTGAAATTTAAAGTGTACTTCGGTAATTGTAATTATGTTTCTGTTACTGGAGTTACTTCTGTTAATTTCCTTTAGTTTCATAGCGGTGCTAGATTTTAAAACACATTTTACAGCAGTTAAGTCATTAAGGTCGTATTCTTAATTTCTGCTAAGTCTAAGGTAGTACTAAAATCATGAACTTTAAATAGGGAAGTTTCAAGTAAAAGTTTATGAGTTTTAGCACCAGCTTTGACTTAGCGATCAATTATGGATTCGGCTCTTAATGTCCAAATTCTTGAATATGAATTGGCATTTGAACATCAACTTGTATCCTCTCAGTAGGGTTTCAAAGTAGAAAAATGATAATTATAGACAGTCAAGGGATTTTTCTGTGTTTGAAGCCCTGTTTAGACGATTTTTAAAGTTGATATTTTAAGTGTCAAGTTTTTCGTCTTGAATTTTCACTATTGAATTTGAAACCGTGTTTGCAGTGATTGCCAACTTTCAAGGCGTATTCACCATTGATAATTAAAAATTAGTCATTCATCAGTTTATGATTTTAGTTTTATACTTAAAGTAACTTTTAAGTAAAAGTAACTACTTTGCACTTTTATAAATTTGACTATTACTTCAAAGAGTAATTTTGTACTGGTGGTTCGCCTATGCAAAATTACTGTTTCAAGTAATTGTCAAATTTACAAAATTGAAAATTTATTTATTAAATATGTCAGTGTGTTAATATTTTAAAATTTCAAAAAAAGAAAAAATATTAGATAAATTAGTCGCATTTTTTTATTAGAAAGATACAAAAGTATGAAGGTTTTTATTTTTAATTATTGTAAGTTTTCCCTCTGTGGATGAAACAAGAAAGTTGTGTGAGTTTGGTAACTTTATTAGAAGCTACTCATTTTAATTAAATGTTGTGTTGTAACTTTTGTTAATTTTGTGGCTATTAAATAATGAAATTCATGTGGTTCCTCTTTTGTGTAACTTTTTAGCTGAGTATTTTTCTAAGTAACTCTACAAAAATAGAAACTTACAATTGACCATCATCATTTCTCTTTCCTCCTCCTCCTCCTCCTCCTCCTCCTCTTCATACACCTCAATTCTTGTTTCTTTTTAACCACATTTTTCTATCTCTCTTTTTATGGACAAACGTGTCTTTTTATTTCACTTTAAATTAACCATCTCTGAAACCATATAATAAAAAAGTATACCTTTTTTTCTTCCTTTTTTTTAAAGAAAAAGTTGTCTTTTACAATTTATCGTTTTTTTTTCTCTCTCTTTTTCTAGTGTCAGTTTTAGTGTTATAGAATTGTTTCCTAGTTTTTATTTCTTCTGTTTCAGTTAAAATTACATTTTTTTTATCCCCACTTTCAAATTAAACTTTTTATATATTATAGATCTCTATATAAAAACAAGTATTTTTTGAATTTGAAAAGTACTTGTGTTAGATCTTTGAAAACTTTAAAGAATTTCTTTCAGTTATTCTAAGTACAAGAAGAAATAACTTTTTAAAATTTACTTTTTGTTTACTTCCAAATGATCATTTTACAAACGTAAACATGACATTTTTTTGGTGCATTTTATGTAGAAATAGAACTTATTTTAAAATGGGACAATTTATGCTTGCAATTTTTTTTTTGTCATTTCAGCTCTTTAATGTTGTCAGTTTTTCGTCAAATATTGCGTTATTTTGTGGTGGTTTTGTTGCTTATATTGCTCGTAACTTAGTTTTATTTCATGAATATCGGTGAAAGTAAAAAAACAAAAAAGAACTAAAGGGAAAAAGACAAACTAGTTTAATAACGTGTATTTTTTTTTCCTCCTTTTTCTATTGGTGTTTTTTTTTTGTATGTGAGACTTCACAGTTTTATGCTGAGCTTAAGTTGGTTTTTTTTTTTCGTTCTTCTCATGTCCATCATAGAAAAATATGGCGTCTTGAATATGCAATGATTGGATCATAAAGTCTTCAACGTATTGCTTTCATAAAATATGTTTTTGTGTCCTGCTGTGGCGAAACAAAATTTTTTTTTTTTTTTCGTTCTATATATCAGATTTTTTTAAAGTTTATTTTAAACGTAAATGGTTTATCGTCATATATGAAACTGAAAAAAGATTTTTGACGGCCATCTTGGCATACTTGACAGCCATTTTTTTTTGCTAACTTAATGCAAACGTTATTTTTCCTTTTCATCGTTTTTATTTTATTTTCTCTCTCTATATATATGAGCCGTGTGTGTATGTGTGCTCGAGATTTATTTCTTTAGTTTTTACTCTGAAGTTTGTCACCATAGTTTTCGTCTTATTTTTTTTTGTAGGATGTATGTATGGGAAGTGAAGGGACCTGGGTGGTCCTCTTATGCTTTTTTTTTTTAGATGCTATTGGTTTGAATTAGATTTTCTTCTTCTTTCAGTACATGTATATTCACTGTAAAGTAGCTTATAAATTACATAGATTTATGCCTGTGATATTTGTACGTTGTTTGTTTGTGTCTTTTTGGGCGTTTTTCATTGTGTTTTTTTTGTGTGTGACAGTTCCATTGCTGGGTTTTTGTTTGTTTGTTTTTGTTTCATGCTTGTATATTTATTCTGTATGTTGAGCCGATTTTTATATAACGAAATCAAAAACGGGAAAAACTAATCAGGCAAAAGAAATAGGAAATCTATCACTTTGTTTATATTCAAAGTATTTTTTTCAGGCAATAAAAATGACACTTGTACATGTTCACTAGATGGCTCCATTATGAGTGATTGAAGACCAAAGTTCACTTTATTACAGGTTGGAGTAATGTCGACATTGTCGTTTTGGTCATGTAACATCTAATTACACGAGTGCCTATGCGTGTGTTTGTGTGATATTTGAAGCAGTTGTGACGTTGTGACCTAAACGAACAAGACCATTTTACCTAACTTTTATAAAAAAAACTTTGTTGAGTCGTAAAATTAAGTTTTTAATGTGTGGTGTTCGTGTTCAGCTAAGTTAACACTTAACTATCATTTGAAAACAAAAAAAAATATTTAAATTACTGAAATTCGCTTATTTAACAAGTTAGATATAAATCCAAGATGGTCTCCTGATTTTTGAACAACGAGTTTATTTTGGTTAATTTTCTCGAGATATTTTTGTATATAAAATATAGACAAGAAACGCCATTCAATTTATATTTTACTTTGTCAAATGCAATATTTTTTATCCATGTTAACTTATTGAAGTTATTTATGTTATTCAGTTCTAAAGCTGTTTTTTTTGTTTGCAGGAAATGAAGGTGAACTGGGCCACTTCACCTGGAAACACGCCTAAAATGGACACCAGCAGTAAGTAGTACACTTATTATATTTTTTTTTCTAAATTTTCTTAGTAGTTACTGTTGACATTTTTTTTAATGGACAACAACAGGTTGACATTTTTTAAAGATAGAAATACTGTATGTTTAGACTCCATGCAAAGAGAAGTCCCCCCCCCCCAACCTCCAATTTCGTAAATATGAATTATTCCTAATGGTAGAAAATTCAGATTAATTTTTTTCTTCTATAATTTATCTTCAGATATGCATTCAGGTATTTTATTACTAATCTTTTACTTTTAGATTATTTTGTATTTGCTGCATTAAAAATGCATCAGGTGAACAAATGGCTGGTCAAATTTTCAGCTTATATGCGCAACATAAATATAATTTTGGGCGGATTATGTACTAAATGGAGTTCCAAATATAGTATTGCTCTACGATATTTTTATACATATTATCAGGTCACTTCCCGTTTTCTAAAATAGCTCTGAAAATGTTAATAATAATGTAACAGGTGGTGAGTTTTAAGTACAATGTAAGTAAGGGATGTCGTGGCAATAGTGGTCAGCATTGGTCATCATAATAGAAGACTTAAGGAGCTTCAAAGTGGGTTTGGGTTTGGGAGTTTGGAAAAAGATGGGAGTGGTTACTATTGTATGACATTGTCCACTTCACTGAAGAGCAGATGGCCTGTAATGGACAAGATAATAAATGATAAATATTGATGTGCCTATTAAAGATGGATATGTACATTGTACAGTATGGTTCCCTCTATGAATATGTAGTAAATGAAGAATATTTTGCACAATCTGAATATATATATATATATATGAGCTACGTTTTTTTTTTCTTTTGCCTAGCTCTTTTGTTGTTTTTTGGTTTCTGAACTTATTGAACAAACATAGATAATGGTAAATCTGGCTTGTCACCTTATAAATTCTAAACACATTTCATTTAATCCGTTATTATTCTACTTTAGAATGTCTTCATCCGGTTAATAAGAAAGTTAACATACTGTAATGTTGGGCACAATTAACATACAATATTGGTGGAACTTCCCATTCTTAAAGTTGGGTACATAAGATTAATTCTGGCATGTCCATCCTGGCTTTTCAATGCCAAAATTGATATTGTATGTGGTGGATTTTGTTAATTCAATCCAACTTTTATTGATCTTCAATGTTTACTCGAATGATTATCCATCTGCAGCCAGATTTTAACTAAACTTTCTTGATTAAACTGGACGGATTGTGTCTTTTAGATTGACAAGCCTTGTAGCGTGGAAAAATACACATTTGTTCAAATTGTAATGCTTTCAATAAGAACATGAACAGTCGTTTGAACGTCTGTGTGCTGTTTTGAGAAACAATCTTTGATTAACAAGCAAGGATGGACAAGCCAGGGTTGATAGTCTGTTCTCAGCTTTTAATGTCCTACAGTTTCGAGCATGTTTAATTTTTTCTTAGTGCATGTCCACATACAATAGTGGATGAATGTTAACTTGCTCCTTATTGTATTTTGTGATCCCACACATTTTGAAAACACTTTATTGAATTTTTAAGATGGGAAGAAAGACAAATGCTTAAATGAAGTATTTGTTTGCAGTAGTAGTATTCTGTATGAAATATTGGAGAAGGCACTACTTGCTAAAATGGTTCTCGTGTTTTAAGATGTTTAAATGTAAACGAGACAAAAACAATAGTAATGGGGTTTCGTCTTTTAAAAAGAAAAAGAAATAAGAAAGAAACATCTTTTGTGGCATTTTCCAAGGTTTTTTATTGACACATTTTTTCTCTGTGAAACCACTTTAACTTTGTTTTAGATAACTATATAGAGTACATGTATAATGTACACAATTGTTTATAGGGTCAAATATTTGTAAACGTTAACACAAAAAGCAATATAGATATAAACATTATAACTATAAAATAAAAGAACACGGGCCAATGTATCTTATTTTAGGTAGAAATAAACAGAAGATGAAACGAACAAACAACGGTAGGAGAAAGAAAAAAGTTATTTGAAATTTTGACTGAGTGGAGGACCAACTTTTCTTAAGTGTTGTTTTTGGTTCTTGTTCAATTTCTCAATTTAGACTTGTAACTCATCAAATAGTTTACAACTGTGGCTTGCATTTTATTTTTATTGTTCTTATTTTTTTTTTTGGGTGGGGGGTTCTTCACTTTTGTGTTAGCTATTTCTCAACAACAATGCAAACAAAAAAAGTAATTGGCTAACTTTTTTTGAAATTGCAAGTGGCTGCTGGAAAGAGCTTTTTTTTTTTTCTCTCTTTTTCATGTTTTTTTTTTCTTTTTCTGCTAGCTTTTTAGCTTTTTGACAGCCATAAAATGTATTATTGCCTTGAAGATGAAGCGCCAAAGTAGAAAAATTCAACTTGTCTTTTCATACATTTTCTTATCGTATAGAATTAATCTTCACTGGGTGATAAAAAGAGAACAAATTGGCAAATAATGCTTGAGAAATGGGAATTGCGCGTTTTTGTACATTTTAAAATTATATAAGATTCTGTTTGTTGTGCTGTGTGCGACAGTAAGCTAACCATTTTGTTAGTCAGTTGGGCAGTAGCATCTTATTGGGCAAGTGTATCTTAAATTAGGCAATTCTACCTAATTGAGTCAATTGAATAGAGTAGTCGCATCTTATTTAGTCATTTGGGCAGTTGAATGTTTTTGTGGGGTTGTACACTATTGTCATTTTAATTGAGCAGTTGCATCTTATTGGGTCATTGGGGCAGTTGCATCTTATTGGGTCATTGGGGCAGTTGCATCTTATTGGGTCATTGGGGCAGTTGAATCTTATTGGGTCATTGGGGCAGTTGCATCTTAGTTAGTCATTTTGTCAGTGTGGTAGGTACCTTATTGAATCAATTGGACAGTTGCAACCTATCACATCTTATCATTATTCACCTTATCACACCATTCTGTTTCTTGACAAGTTCCTAATAGAAATTATTTCATTTTATATTATATAGTGATTACTGATTACAAATATTGGTGTTATTAATCTGTAAAGGTTTCTTACCTTTAAAGTTCAATTAACTTTTTTAATTTACAAACAAATTGAATTGTTTTTCGTTCTAAAAACTTTAGATTAGTTTTAATATATTTCGAAATAGCCCTACTTTAGTCTCTTGGGAGATACGGAGCAGGTTGTCGAACTCTTGACGTGATTAACTTGTTACCCCTTTCATTTTTCTTGCACGCTGATATACATTACAGTATAGATGGGGGGTTGATTTGAAAAATGAAATTGGTTGTGGCGATGGGCGTTAATGTTGAAATTTTATTCAAATCTATCAACGTTTGTGTGTTTGCGTTATGTGTGTTTCGTAATTAAATATGACAAACTTTTCATATATTTTAGCTTTTGAATTGCTTTTTATATTTAATATATGCATGATTTCAATGACATTGGGGCCCCTACTTGTATCTAAATTTGGCCCGTTTTACCTTTTTTTTTATTTTCACTCTTTCGGTTGTCGCTCACTCGCTTTTAATTTTCCTCTGTGGACCCCGTTTGTTCATTTTATACTTGGAAATTCTATTTGAACATGGAAACATAACATAACAACATATTGGAAACATTATTATTGTTATTACCAACGTTTTTGGTCATTTGTGCTTGAAAACACACATCTTATATAATATGTGCCTAGTAGTTGTTGTGTTATGTTTGCAGTGCTTCATTTAACAGAAGCATTTAGATTGAAGGGATTTTTTAGTGTGTTGGGGGAGGTGTCGTAGTTATAGGGTTTGCATTTTAAGCCTAGACTTTTCATCACTTTTCCTACTTGTATTTAGTCTTTTGAAAATGTCTTTTAGGCTTCAAGCAGAGAAAGAGAGAGAGAGAGAGAGAGAGAGAGAAAATATATATGCATGTAGTGTAATGTATGTATTGTGAAACTAAAAATGTCCATATTTATGATGCATGCAACATATGCTTCTTTTATACTTTAGTAGATGTTAGTTTTGAAGGGTGGAGTTTTTCAGAAAATTGAATCTATTACACTACTACTTCCTGCCTCATGTCACCATCACCAACTAGTAATATTAGTATAGAGTGGTGTGTTGTGTTGTGGTGGGGATGGTGATGGTGATGGTGGTGGTGGGGTTGAGGGGAGGTCTTAAATAGTAATACCTGTTTCTTCTTGTTATTGTTGTTTTCTATTGAATACAATTTGCTCATATAACCCTCCTCATTTTCTACCAACAGTGTATTATTGTAGTACGATTACAAACTCACATTACTGTTGCAATTTTTGTCCATTTTGGCGTAAAGATATACAGCGCGCGAAAACACTTGACAACATCTGTTGACTGGCTTGCTTTGCTTTGCTTTGCTCGTTCGCTCGCTTGCTTGCCTGCATGTCTGTCTGTCTAACATGTCTAAAGCGTTTTGTTTTCAGTCATGATTTTTAGACTTTTATACTTTCAACTCTCTTTTCTGTTTTGAGCTTAAAATTTGTTTGCATAATTTTCATATTATGATTGAGTGTTGGATTTTGTGTTTTTTCTTGTGTGTTTCTATTTGGAGTTATATTTTGATTACTTTTTTTTAGAAGGAAAATAAACTTTCTTTGACATTAAAATTGCTTTTTTATGGTTTATATGGTCCATTTCTGGCAATGAACAACACTTAACGTTTAGAATCATACACTGTAGTTTATTTTTCTGTTGCGAGCTTATTGAAAAAGTAGCCAATTTGGCAGTTTTTTTGAGACACTTGGTGAAGTTCTTAAATAGGTAACAAGAGTTAGGATAGGTTACTGATATTGCAGTTATTAGAATGGTTGCAACTTAAAAGTCTCTATCAGAAAAACAACTTTTTATTAAACTTTCATATGATAAAACTTGCAGTGAGACTTACAAAGCAATAGTTTGTAGCGTGATTTGACATTCAACTCGATGAAACTTTTTTTTAAACCTGGTGTAAAACCCAATCTCATGAAGTTGCCCTTGTTCAATTTCTGAAAGACTTGTTATTGTAAACAAGTCTTTCAGAAATTGATTAAGGGCAACTCACCCTAAACAGCTAATCAAGAGTAAACTAGAAATGAAATTACAGGTTTGAATTTGCAGTCCGCAAGTCTCATTGCAAGTTTTATTGCATGAAAAGTAGCTTTGTGTGCTATTAGTTTAACACCTGGTGTCTTTTTTCCAACTGTCGGACTGGTTGTGAGTTACAAAAGGATTAAAAGCTAATTGATCTCTAAAAAAAATATTGGGGAAGCTGCAAGAAATGTGACCAAAGAACATCTTTTATTACTTTTTTATTTGAAAACTTTAAACATTTCTTCGTTTTTTTTGTGTGTGTTAAATTTAGTGTTTAAAATCGAGGGTCGTTTGTGTCCAGTTGTTAATTTTCCCTATTTTATTACTGTCTGAAATTTCAGTTTTATTGCTACTCAATAAAAGTTAGCCACTTGTTGTATAATGGGCATTAAATTTCATTGAGGCTACTGTGTTATCTCAATTTGATGTGGTCGGATCCGCACACTGTTTCTCAATTTGTGAGCCACAGGGCCCATCAATTGGATCTAATTAATGTTAACAAATTTACACGTGAATGAAACTTGGAAGTTCGTTAAAATTTAAATGTTCATCGAATTAAAAATCATTTATTTCTTGTTATGAGTCACAGTTTGTACTAAATTTCTGCTCGCGATTTGATAACTACAGACAATAGATCAATAACTATTAACTTTTTATTGGATTCCTTTAATGTTTCAGTGCAATCAGATGTGTTTTTTTTTTCTTCTCTCTGTTAAACTTGACTACAATTGAACTTTGCTGTTAAGTCTTATTTGAAGAGTTTGTTCGAATTTTTTTCGACGATACCAACTAATGGTTTTGTCATTCAATTAAAGCCCATTAACTATTTAAAAATACGTGAATTATAAAAGTACATTGTGTATATCTTAAAATATTTATGGATGTGTATCTAAGCATCAATACAAATGTGTTCCTTGTCTTTTGACTAATAGTATCTCGTTTCCACTACAAAAAAAAAGATTAACTGCTGTTAACCACAGTTAATTTTCTATTGGAAATAACTGTGGTTAGATTAACCATGGTTAAATTTCTCAACAATAGATTTAACTCAGCTGCATTGACGCATTGTGGTGAATCACATTATTAAATGGTTAAATATGTATATAATATAAAATATATAATATAGTATATAGTATATAATTTTTAATTGAATGAGTGAAACGTTTTGCAAAATACGGAACTCGTTACCTGGAAGTAACACAAAATCTTTTAACTACAGGTGTTTTTTAAATGGAAACACGCAACATTGCCACTTCTAGCATCGCTGCAGTTAACTACATAATCTTGGTTATGTGACTGCAGTTAATTTTTGGAGCAGAAACGAGAGGTATAAAGGGTGCATTTCTGTGCACTACTACTAATCATGCAGGCGGTATCCCTTTCGGTCGAAATTTTTTCCGTCGACAAGCCTAAGGGATTGGATTGGAGGCTAACAGTGACGTCATAGGGGGACAAAATATAGACCTTTTTTATCACTTTCTCGTCACTACAGCTAAAAAAATCACCCTTTCTCTCTAACCTAAGCGAACCTTAACGATCCTAACTTAACCGAACCTTAACGATCCTAGCCTAAACTTAATCGATCCAGCTACCTCCCGGTAGCTGTAGTGACCCTTTTGATGAAAAAAGGTCTATATTTTTTTATTGACGTCACTGTTAGCCTCCAATCCAATCCCTGAGGGTTGTCGAAGGATAAATTTCGACGGAAAGGGAACAACCATCATGCAAGTGTTTCTCGACCTAAAGTCTCAGGTGTTTCGATTAAGTTCAGGGTTCATCACTTGGGCCTCATGTTGAGAAACACTTGTTGATTTGTCCATAGAAAATCTCTTCTCTGCTAATAGGTATGTGGATCATATTTATTGAATATGAATAATTATTACTCTGCAAGTAGCACAGAGGTTCCTGTGGCAGAGGGATAATATAGTTCAAAAATACAAGTTGTAGATAGAGAGGCTATTAGGTTTGTTGAACGTCTTTGATGTAGGTATTGTTGTTGGTTGTTTTCGTTTTTCTACTTGTAAAATGTTGTTTGGAATTTATATCGTTAGAGGCCAAATGCGAAATATCAAAAGTTTCATCTCCAATAATTCTTTCATCTTTCGCTTGATTAGAATTCCTAATAATAGTTTTGGTCATTACCATTGTTAATGTATTTTTCGTCGTTTAGTTTCTCTCTCAGTCTCTCTCTCTCTTAGTCTCTCTTTCTCTTTCTCTTACAGTCTCTCTCTTTCTCTCTCTCTCAGTCTCTCTCTCTCTTACTCTCTCTCACTCTTTCTCTCTCACTCTTTCTCTCTCACTCTTTCTCTCTCACTCTTTCTCTCTCACTCTTTCTCTCTCACTCTACCTCTCTCTCACTCTACCTCTTTCTCACTCTTTCTTACTCTCTCTCACTCTTTCTCTCTCACTCTTTCTCTTTCTCACTCTCACTCTTTCTCTCTCACTCTCACTCTTTCTCTCTCACTCTCACTCTCTCTCTCTCTTTCTCTCTCTCAACGTTTGGCAATGTCATAAAAGCTTCATATCTTTTCCTATACATATTTTATTTTTGCCTTTTTCTTGTTCTCTTTCACTGTTTTTCGCTTTATGTTTTGCAATTATGATTATTATTTGCCATTTATTTCTCTTTTCTTCCAGGTCGATTAATGCATTATATCTTAATTATCCATATCCATTTTGTACGCTCTAGGCGAAATTATCCAAACATGCGAAGAGTTCTAGTAATCATTTTTCAAAGTTCGAATTAATATCTGTTATGTGTGGTATATTAACCGAGGAGGAGGAGGAGGAGGAGGGAGTGGGGCCAAATCGGACTTATGTTTGGAACTAAATTGAAAAGAAATGGAAGAAACGTTTTCAAGACTTATTCAAGTTTTAAGGCCAGTTTTTTAATCTTTTGCTGAAATTACAACCATAAAAAAATTAAAAGAAATTTTTTATATTTCATAAAATTAACATAAATCAACTCTCAAAATATTGAAAGAAAACTTTTGATTTATATTTTTAAAGCCTTCATGACTCCAACAGATTAATTATTTATTTCGGGTTAAAGTTTAATATCGAGTGTTATTAAATTAATTGTTAAAATTATTATTAATGCTCAGATTTTTGTTTTTATTCCTGTGCGAAGTTAATTGTAATTTCAATTTGCAATTTCGAAGTGTCGGAGCTGTTCGTTAGAAAAACTTTGAAATATATTTTAATTAATTAACTTTTCTGCTTTTAATTCGCATTTCGGATTACTCTAGAGATTATTATTAGCTGATGGATTTTGAAGATGATTTTTTTAAAATAAAAACAATGTTTCTTCTGATCTTTTTTTGGCCTCTGGCATATACTGTATATCAAAATGAATTTACAGAGAGATCTCTATTGATTGCCTGTTGGTTTTAGTTTGGCCAAATAACTAACTTGACCTTTTGCTTGCATGATATTATCAGAAATTAATTTATACATTTTTATGAAGAAATCAATTTTTTCTTCTTCTGAAAATAAATTTTAAAGGAAAGATAAGATTATGACATAGCTACATTTTAGTTTTGAGAATGTGTTAGTTGCTGGCTGTTTTCTATAAGACTACACCAAGTAGGCTCTATGACACTTTATAAAAACGACTTTAGCCTCTCTCTCTCTTGGTTGTGATCCGATTGTACACAAAACAGAAAATTCTGGTCGATCGTGAAAGGGTTAAGGACACCTTAGGGTGCTATACCACTATATCGTAAATAAATTTAATCAAGAGCAAAATACTGAGATGAAAAACTCTTTCCCCGTACTTCAACAAGCTTTTACTGAACGTCAATGAAATTCATTTCACTCTCTCTTTCTCTCGGCATATTTGAAAATATTATTCAAATACTTGTACATATTTTTTTGATCCTTCTGCTCTTTTTATGTACGCAGAAATAAAGTTTAATCGGGCTCTATAGATTAGATTGTTGTTGCCTGTCAACTATGGCTTTCTAGTCCATAAGGGATCATTATATGGTAATCCTTCCATCCGGGAATGAAAATTGTCTGTTGTAATATGCAAATTGGCTTTATTTTGATGTTCAGTCATTCACACACATATCATAGCCTGTACTCAATGACAAGTTGAGAAAAATACCACGTTTACATACATGATGAACATACATTTTCGATGATGTATCAACTTCTGAGGGTCTGGTGTACAAAATGTTTGGATCCATTTTGTTGAGGTCCAAGTGTATTATTATTCATGTGGTCCCATGAATCCAGCAGTGGTTCATGAAATCCGGCAATAAGGTCTATAATATCCAATTATAGTTGTGGTCCAATGTATAGTATTATTAAAAGTGGGTTACCCCGTCGTACATTTCTTTAAGATATCATTCAGATTTTATACCAATCTTTGTAAATAATTTAAAAATAAAAATTACTTGTAGACACTAAAAAATGATTGAAACTTTTCACAAAAAAATTTCCTTTTTAGGTTAATTATAATTTTATGTATTTTTTTGTTAAGATTTTCTAAGGAGAGAGGTTTTTCAGTTTTTTTTTAAATTGAAGAAGAAAAAACTCGGTAAACTTTTGAGTTACTTAAGTTGTTTAAGTAGCTTGTCTCATCACACTTAATATTTTCGGTACTCTTGTTGGTGGCTGTCAACTAACTTGTATATGGCTGTTATTAATTTTTCTTTTCTTTATATATATATACACACACACACACGCACTAGAGGCCATATATATTTTATTTTGAAGGAACCAATTTTTTTTTTAAACTTGTCTTTCTCTTCCTCATCATCTGCCACTATAAGATTAATGATTCTTTAATCATATTCATTTTTGTAATAGAGAAAATGAGGTGGTTGTGAGGGGGTAGTGGGGCAAGATGTATTACATCAAGTTTTGCATGTTTTATTTATTGCCAAGACCTTTTTTGGACGATATAGTTTTCTTTTTAAAAAATTGGCAGGTGTTAGAACGGTGCAACTTTGATGAGAAAGTTATACATGTATTTTAGAATACAGATTTTGTTTGAATAGATTTTGGAGGACAACCAACCAACCAACCAACCAACATCAGGCATTTGAAGAAAACTTTGAAAGAAAACCTTATCCTTTAGAGCAGATGTGTTTCTTTTATCATGGCTGCTTCTTTTTGTTTTTAATAGATTAGAATTTGATCCATGCATAGATTATTACAAAGGTGACTGCCCTATTTTTCGACTATACAAACTGGACAGTTTTCTTAATATTTTAACATGACTTTGCAAGAAAAATTGAATGAAATTCATTCACAAGTTTATGGTGTTCTAGTTTAATTTTATATATTACTGTATATTATTTTTGTAAGGGTAGGATTTGTTTATTATCCATGGAGCTCAGAGAGAGAGAGAGAGAGAGAGAGTGACAAAATTTCAAGATTTCCGATTTCCAGGAATATTAAGGATGTTCTAAGAAGCAAAGGGGAATTTGTAATGTTTATTAGGGTAAGGTGGAGTAATAAACGTTTAGATGGCATAAGTTGTTTGTGTCAAGTTTTGCTAGATCTCAGTTTATTTGCATTTAGTTAAAACTGACGAATATATAATAAAAATAAAGAGAAATCCCCTCTAGTTTACTTAAAGAAGAAGTGTGTGAGTGAAGGGAGAGAGGATGGGTTGGTTGCTAATGATCTATAAAATTTGAAGCACACCCATGAGTGTGTGCGTGTAGAAGATGGCGGATTACGGATTAATTAAACGTGATTTATCTGTCATGTGATGTAATTCCGGAATTGAGTAATCTATCGTAGTCTTAATACAACATGAAGATATTACTTGGTATTTTATTCTGGTAAAGAGTAAAAGGAGGGAGAAAACTTTTTTAGGAAAATAATGAAATGTTTCTTTTTTTTAAAAAAAAAAAAAGTAGGCCTATCTATGTATTCAGAAGACTGGATATTTACAGGGTGTTCTAATGCTGTGTGGAATAAATGTATTCAAGAACCTTTAGAAAGTTCATAAATCGAATAAAGATCGAAATTAAAAATAATGGAAAAACATCAATACTGGAAAATCGGAAATATTGGACTTTATATAATATAAAATTAATGATTTTCTTTGTGCTGTAAATTTATAATCTAGAAGGGTCTTTTTCCCCCCCATCGCCTAGGCAATTCTTTAAAAGAAAAGAAATTCCGGATGCGCTTGATTTTGCCATTGTCTTCTCAGTTATGAGGCCATTGACAGCCTTATTGGATTGGGTAAGGCCATGTTGTAAACAATGTCGTCTATACATATATACATTTAATTTTCTCGAGAAAGTAATTATATGTAGCTTGCATTCTTGAGAAGAATCGGTGGCGCTGGTATGTTTCTCGAACATGTTTTCTGGGGACAGACTAATCATAGGTTGTTACTAAGTGAACTACACTTTCAGATAGCTATTTGGAAAATAACTGTGGGTCACTCAGTGACCTACACTTCTTTACATTCTGGGGGCTGCGCCCCCTCCCCAGACAACACCCTGCATTATCGCTGATATATAAAAAAGTTCTAAAATGTAGGCCACTGAGTGACCTACAGTTCAAAAGTGTAGGCCACTGAGTGACCTACAGTTCAAAAGTGTAGGCCACTGAGTGTCCTACAGTTCTGAAGCGTAGGTGACCTAGTGACCTACGATTAGTCTGTCCCTGAACCCTGTTTTGTTTACAGAATAGCGTTTTTCTTCGGTTTCCAATATTCTTAACGTACACACAAATATATAAACAATTTTGTTTTTGTACATTGGGAGGGTGCAAATATTATTTGTAAATAATCTAAAAGATATGTTTATGTTTTGATTTAATAAAAGTAAATTTTGATGCCATGATGACAAACAATGCCACCAGAACATTGAGAGAGAAAAAACATAAAATGTTAATTCTTTTAACTTAACGTTTTGAGGGGATTAAATCTGATGAATGCAATGTTTTAAGTGTCCGTTGATGTTGGCTATGGCGCTGTGGTTCTACTTGGCGGTGGTGGGTGAATATAATCATTTTTTTCTTGTCATTATTTTTCCTCTTTTTTTCGCATATATGTCGCATTCATTTGGTGTAATTGTCCATTACAAGAAATGCACGTCCATTTCGCGAAATGAACATAAATTGTCCTGATGCAAAACGCGAAATGGACATACATTTCGTGTAATGGACAATTACACCAATTGGATGAGACATAAATATTTTTTTCTTTGACTTAAGTCTCAAATATTTAACTAAGAGCCTCAATATAATATATAAAGTGAAGGGGGGGGGACTTGTTTTTAAAAGCCAATTTTGTTCTTTTCCTCCCTAACACCTTTTCTTGTCTTAAGCTGACGTTTACAATGAACATCATGAATTATGTCTTGAAACAAAAGTTGGTAGCGGCTGGGATTAATTAAAATAAGATCACTTCTTAGCATCTGTTCGTCTTTTAAGAAAACTCCTTGTCTTTCTTCTATTTTTTTGGGTGTTTTTTTGTGTATGTTTTATGATCGCTGATGTAACTTAAATATGATGGCTGTTAATTTATATTTAGAAGATTTCCTTCATGCTTTTTTTTTTATTTACAAGAAAAAATTTCTAGTCCATGAGTACAATTATTGTGTCATTGTCAGTGTGACAAGATTAAAAAATGAAAATAAAATAATGAAAGAATTTTTTGTGGTGGGAAACATTTCATTCACTAAATATGATCTTTGAGGCATTGGGTGCGTTCAGTTTCTAAGCGCTTCGATTTTTTTTTTGACGTTGCACCGAGCTTTCACACATGTAGCAATGTTTTGAAGCGTTCAAAGCCAACTGCTAGTACACTGCGCAATGCTATATACAGTATGTGTGGGTAAGGGCGTGGTTTCTAAGAAAATAAGAGGTTTTTGCGCGTGAACCTTTGGTGATTTGACGCTGGTATTTACTTCCATTGGGGGGGTTGTCTGTCCATGGAGAATGTTTTGATTTAGAAATGTATTGTGATGCTATTGAACAAGGCATATTGACAATGCATTTATATGCTGCTTTCGGACTAAATAGTCTCTCTGCAACAGACCCACTGGGCGGGCTACTTGCAGATTAATTATTCAAATTCAAAAACTGAACACATACGGATTTATGTGCATAATTGGATCCAGAGACACTAAGCAAAGTGAAGTTTGAGTGCTCGCTGCTTTGCTCTCAAAGCTCAAACTGAATAAGGAAACTTAGCACTTTAATTTAGGCTTTTTGAACTTGGTTCTAATATAGAAAAACGCTGTTTGATTGAGTTTCCTTGAAAATATCTTTGTTATGTTGGAACCTGTTTTGCTCAGATGGTTCAAAGTTTTATGTTCAAGCGCCGTGTCTTTTTCTTGAATAAGGGGACCTAAGAAACACCACTTGGTTTTGTCTTTTAGTGTTTATTTCAGTCTAGTTACTTGCTTTTACATTATAATTCTATACTAGTGGGGTAACCCGTCATAAATGACGGGAGCAAAATTCACAGGCAATTGTGCCCAGCATTAGAATCTCTTTTCCTCCGCCCTTTTATGACGTCAGACCAAGTAACAATTAGAAATTGATGACGTTCATAAAAGGGCTGATCAAAAGAAAATCTAATGCTGGGCACAATTGCATGTGATAAACTGTAGTTTAATTTTGCTACTATTATCCCCTCCCCTTTTTATATTTGAAAGAGAAAATGAGTTTTTATTTTTCTCTGGTGTGCGCATGTGCGTCGTTTTTTCCTTTTTTTTTTACTCCTTTCATTTGAATTTCAGTCACCCCCTCACACTTTTTTCCCCCTCCACGTTTCTTTCTTCCCCCCCTCCTTCTCCACGTTCCAACCTTTTCCCCTCTCCAATTTAATATCATGGGGTCCTTGGATGGGGGGAGTGTGCAACCTTGAGAAAAAAAGCGGTTCATTTATTCATTTAAATTTATATAAATTCCGACGTGCTTCAAGGTTTTTGTCCTTGTTTGTACAGCATTAATAGCACACAGACCTGGCTTAATATATATGCACAGGGATTGAACTCAGGCCAACGTTACCATGGGCTGTGGTTTGTGTCTCATGCTAACCACTACACCAGCCAGACAAGAGAGAGGGGGATTTGATTTAGTTTTGTTTTTACTTTTTAGACTTTTTTTTATAAAAGCGAGTATCACCAAAAAATAAAATATTTTTTGTTTAATTTTCTTGTTATATTATTAAATTTCTAAAATCCCAATTTCTTTTGTCTTGTTTAAAGTGATCGTGTTGAAGATAGGAAACTGCATTAAGGTTTTTTTTCTTAGCCAATTATTATATTGTTAAAGAAAAAAAGTTTTCAAGCAAAGATATTGAATCAACAGAAATCTTACATATATATCAGAAGAAAAAAAGGGTCAGATGCCATTATTATTTCATTTTAATAAAGTCTAGTTATACGTAATGATTGGTTATTTGCTACTAAATGATAATGAATGCCCCCCATTAGTGATAATTTTTTGTTCATCTTCAGTCTGAAATTGTCGCATAGTTGAACGTCGGTCTTTATTTAACAAACACACAATGCAGAAAAAAAGCTTTTATCTTAAGTAAAGTGGTGGTGGTGGTACTTTTTGGGGTCTTCTTCCTTCGGTCCTCCTAATCTCTGTTTTTTTTTTTTTCCTCCTCTCATCCTCATCTCGTCATTGATTTTATTTTTATTAGCCTAATTGTTTTTTGATGCATTTGCATTTAACTGTATATATAATTTGCTTTTGCATGAATAACGATTCAAGAGCATAATTTATAATATTAACTAGAAAGTAAAGAACTTTATTTTGAAAATGAAAAATATCTTCGTCTCAAAGTTGCAACTGTATAAAAAGTCAATTTTAACTTGAATTACATTTGTGTGTGTGATGATCATTCGATCAAAAGTTTACGAATGTTTTATCAATAGATACGATTTTCTGAACACAATTCTTAATTCTTTATAAATATTTTCTCGGGTTTTTTTCTTCTTCTCGGAATTACATTCATTGAATAACTAGTAAAATATGAGGAAATAATAAAAATTTATAAGAAGGTATTTGCTTTTTTTTTATTTGAAAACGAACAAAAATTACACATAGCGAGGGGATTTTTCTGAATTGCTACCACTCTTAAGAGATGTAATTCTCTCTTTAAATGTAGAGAGAGATCTACTTACTGTATATATAAAATGTTTGATATATTTGAAATTCATTGCTATTTGTGTTCACAACAAATAAAGAGTATAACTTTTGATATGATGCAAAATGCCTAAGGAGAAGGGGGGGAAGTGTGATATCATTAAAACTGATCCAAAATTTATTGATTTGGAATTGAGAGTGTGTGTATGTGAGGAGGAGGGGGGAATAAACGTTGGTATTTGCACAATTTTTAGGCGGGGTAAGGGAATGTATAAAACACAGGGTGTTTTCTGAAGTTGTATGCCAGCATCGTGGACCACAACCGCCACCTTTTAAGTACACAGAACTAGTTTTTATGATACATATACATAGTAATTTATTGACAAACTCCATAAATATGAAATTGTATTTCTTTCTGTTTTTATGATCAATGTATATGATGTTATTATAGTAAAGTGATTTCATTGGATCTCTTCTGTAATTTAGACTTTAACAAGTGTTAAAAAGGAATTTTTTTTTCAATGTCCCTTTATTATTATTATTATTATTATCGCTTATATTTTTTCTCTTTTTCCAATTCACCTCTTGATCATTTCTTGTAAAAAAAAAAGGTTAACTTTGAAGTGGGGGATTTCTTTAATAAATACTTAAATAAATAGCATTTTATCTCTTTTTTTTTTCTTGAAGCCAATGATTATGATTGCCATAGAGCAAAAGAGAGAGATCTTAACGGTAAAAATGGCAAAATAAAGAGGGAGAGTGGGAAATGGGGAGAAAAGAAATATTAAAGATGCGTTGAAAACAGCTTTTTGAAATTGGTGTCGGCCAATGCCATTTTTGAAAGCATGTACACGAAAGATAACTAAGTTTTTTATTTCTCTCTTTCTCTTCTTTTTTTTTTGATCAATAAAGCGAATAAATAAATTGCCGTTGTTGTTATTGCACCACCTTCTAGTCTCTTATTTCGTCCTATTGTTTAAATGAAGGACCTGCAACATCTTTATATATATATATATATATATATATATATATATATATATATATATATATATATATATATATATATATATATATATATATATATCCGCACCCTTCCCCTACTATAGTCTTTTTTTTCTTTTGCTTCCCAACATACACCCCATGTAGTTTGTCTATGGGTTGTCATGGTTACCATGCCTATTGTTATTGCTCATTTTCTTTCAATATGATCACTTTTCAAACTTGAATTTTATTTATTTTTCTTATTTCCGTTTTTTTTTATTATAATAAGGAGATTGAGTGATATTTTTTCTATTTTTTCTCTCTTCATTTCTCTTGTCTTTTAAAATATGTTGTTTTGAATTTTTCTTCAAATTATGTCTTTTGATATTGGGCATAAAAATGTACGATTCTTAAATTCATGCTCGGATTCTTTATTATTTCATAGGAGGCAGTGAAAGAAAGAGAGAAAGCTTTAATCATTGTTGTCGCCTTTATTTTATCGAGTTTGTTCATTTTCCCCCCTTTCTATGTTTCTCTACTTTTATCTTCGACCAAAAAAATAAAAGATTTGGAATGATTTAATTTTTCGATTGTTGTATTACGTGTGTGTGTGTGTCTTTGAAATTGTCAAAAGGGTTGAAAATTGCTCCTTTTTTTGGGACACATGAAAATTACGCTCGACAAATTTTAACGACCCTCTTTACTTGAATTTGAATGTTGATAAAAAAAAAAGATTTGGATAAATGATCTTTGTTCCCTCCTTCTTTTCCTCCAACTCCATTTTCAAATCTCACGCCTAAGTAATTAATTATTCCATTTTGGAATGTTGATTAAGTTTTAGTCTGATTTCAAATTGAAGACATTATTGTGCTCTTCATAGAATGCTTAAATTCCATTTGTGTCATTGGTGCCACTTCCAGTCTCTCAGTGTTGGAATAAAAATATGAAATTGGATTGGGGGGGGGGGCTGAATGAAGAAATCCAATTAATTGATTGTACGGCTAATTACAGCACTAACTGATTTCACTTTTCAGTGACTAGTCTTTCTAGTGGAACCAGGACTTTAAGATTGCTCTATATTATAGTAGCATAATTTGCGAACTTAATGTTGCAACACTGTTGAAAGGTGACACTTTACAAAAGAAATTGTTTCAAATAAAGTATAGTGGCTATATTACTTAATTAAAACTTTATTAACTTTGTAAAATGTTTAAACATTGGAATTGATTGTGCAGTTGGCCCTACATATGTTTTTCGGTAATAATGTGTTTGGTTACTATGGGCTATAGCACCAGTTCCACCGTTAGTGAATCGCTTTGTACTGCAAGTGTTGTTCGGTTGTGTTTGTGCCAAACTATGTCCAGTAGTCATACAGGCAATTAGAAATCGGGACATACAGAAGTTGGCTCCACCCTTTTTATGACGACCGGCAACTTCTAATTGGTTTGTTGTGTGGTTTGACGTTGAAAAGGGCGGAGCATGTGACGTCAAACTACATAAAAAAAATCTAGAAAAAAATAATAGCAGGTCCAAAAAGCACGAAAAAGGGTTCAGGAGTGCTCAATGGGGCGCAGAAGTCTCCAAAAGCTTAAAAAAAGGGTAAAGATTAAAAAAATTTTAAAATTATAAAAATAATGAGAAAAACAGGATTTGCAACTCAATTTGAAAACCTGAAAATTTCAAGGAATTTCAGAAATAAAAATCGGCGGTAACCATGATGCTAACAGTGGATGATGTTAATTTGGTGTTAGGCACACTTGGTAATTTTGTAATAGCTAGCCTCTTGCTCCAACCCTTGAAGTCGTTTGGTACAGCCTCGGTGGTATTTGATATAATCTGTTGTCTGCCCATTTTGCATCATGTGGCATACTACATATTACATCTATGGTATTTATGGGTTTTCTTTAAGACAGTATACATTATTCCTAAACTAAAAGTCGGTCTTAATCTGAAACATCAAAAGGATGAATAATTTTTCTTTTTTTTTTTTTTTGTATTTCTTCTGTAATCATTGTTCTTAATACAAAGAATTGATTCCTTTTACTACTGTAGTAGTACATTGAGATTCCTTAATATATTCTCATTGCAACTGACTACATTAATTATGAATGCACTTTCTTAAAGTTTTTTTTTTGTTCTTTTGTCTTTCAAACTTCCTTTTTTGTCTGTTAGTTCATCTTCGATGTCTATACAATCTTTAATCTATTCAGACTTTTCTTTAGTTTGGTTGTTTGTTGCATTTAAGTTTTTCTATTTTGCTTTTAAAGCAGTTATTAAACGAAGAGTTGTACTAAGTTATAAAAAAAAAATAATGGAGAGGGATAAAGATTTGTTTAGTCTAATTTATTAATTTGTATATACTTCTTCTTAATAGAATATACTCATAGAAGACAATTTTGATATAATTAAATTTAGATTGGCAGAATTGTGACCAAACAAAAAAAAAATTGTTTCTTCCTGCAGTTTTCAATATATAATAAGCATGAGACATGGATTTTTATAAGTGTATATATTTATGAGAAAATACACTTGTAATTTACCTAATGGTGAATTATGTACGCATGTACACGATTTTTTTTTATCTTCTTCTTCTTCTACTCTTATGAATGTGGATTTCATGAGTTTAAAGCACCTCTTTACCACTTTTCCCCAATAGCAACAGCAAGGGGTAACATTTCAAATTATCGCTTGTGACAACTCTGACACGTCATTAGTATGTTTCATGCAATTATAGACGAACCAATAGCTAACAGCACTTATCATGTCTTAGAAGATATTTTTTTTTAAAGTAAAAAAAAATATTATATATTATCAGAATTTGTACCATCTTTCTTACTTCATGTCTTATTTTTTTTTCTTACTACATTACGTTTCTCTTTAATACTTTTGTAAATTACATCCAAAAAGTTATAAGAATCTTTTTTTCAAATATTATGCTATGCATCTTGTGATTAAAGCAGAAGAATAAATAAAAATTTGGTTTAAAGAAGGTAATGTGAGATAGAAAATCCTATTTCTGAAAGAAGAAGAAAAAATAGGAGAAAATCTGACAAATTCAGCTTAAAAAGGCTCATATTTAAAACCTTGTTCTTATTTCTTGAATTAGTTTTAGAAATTGGTACGCAACATGCTTAGGATGTTAGGTGTTTATTCAATTTAACGCGCGTAAGGTGTTTATTGAGATATTCGTATTAGTTAAAAAAAGACATTGGCTTATTTTTTTAACACTGAATCTTTAAGTTAACTAGAAAGAAATTGGGTGTTTTGGGAGGTATCTTCCTCAGTGGACTAACGACGGTTTTTTCTCCTGTATTGAACAGAAGAAACATTTACAGTTCTGGTGTTCGTAATGTACTGATTCTAAAGATAAGCCCAAAATCGGCGTCGTGTACATACTAAGTGAGCTAGGACAGGTCAGGGCATTGGCCGCGCATACACCTGCTACACTGTTAGCATTGGAAATATCTTCCAACCTTACAGCGACATGATACAAGGGTTGCAACTCAACCTGGAAATGTCATTGAATTAGAACATTTTCAAAGGAGTCAGTGAAAAGTTAGGGAATTTAGCACAAAAAATACCTGTAAAATAGAAGTCAGTTAAGTTATTTTCGGAAATTCCAATTCCATTGACTCAATAAATGGCCAAAAATCGAAACAAATTTAAATGCTCTAAGAAGGGCTTAAGCGAGCTCAATGGGTTCCAGAAGTTTAAACAAGGGCAAATATTCAAGAATTTTTAAAATTGAGAAAAATGGGGAAAAGCGGGTTGCTACTCATTCTGGAAACCTGGAAATGTCAGGGTATTTCAGAAATGAGAATCGGTTGCAATCAGCCCTGTGATAGGCGACATCTTGTTGTCTAGTTAAAACAACTAGACTTTTGGCTTATACAAAAAGTACTGCCAGATGGGTGTTCATTTCTGGCCACTCAATAGTTTTTAGTCGATATTTATGGACCAGTCAATTCAGTACCCTGTATAGAGAAATGATTTTAACCGTTGACAACCGATGACAGTAGAAAAAGCCAGGAATACATAAAGGGCAAAGTTCCTCCAAAAAATTTCTAGTTGACTGAAAGTATCCAGTGTTAAAAAATACTTATTATGTTCAGCCTATACTTGCCTAAATTACCTAAGTTCATTTGTCCACCTATTAGCTTATAGTTAAACTTATTAAACTTTGTTTAATTGGCAATTAAGGACGAAGTTTGTCTCCAGTCCCCCCTTAGTTAGATTACATGCTATTCTGCCCTAATTTCACCTTTGTATGTTTGTGCAGTGTTCAGTGTTCACTTTTTGACAGCTTCTAGTCTGCATTCTTTCTGGCTATTGTCAAAGTTACATGCAGTAGCCTATAGGGTTATAATGTTTTCAAGTAAATTAACAATTATCTATTGCTTTCATATAATGGTTTTCTATGATTTTTTTGGGGTTTAGTTCATCTGATTATAATTTAAAATTGTATAATATCAGGAGCACCACCGATTATACATTCATTTCGCCTTATTAATATTCATTTGTTATTTAGTAATTCTTCGAGGGGGTGGTTGCTTTGGGATGCTGTATTAATAGGGACATTGGTAATTTGGTTCTCGATACGGTTTATCCTAAATTTATCATTTGTATGGGTGTGTTGTATCATAGATTCATAGGATAATTAAGTTCGACTTGAAGAATTGTTTTAGTGTGTACAGGTCTAATACGTGTTACATGTTGGCTACAACTACAATTTAGTAAGCTATGGCTTGTATAGGGATAGGCTCTATATTGGATGGTCAGATACAAATGAATCAAGGGAATGAATGATTGTATTTGGCGTAAAGCAGCAGCCCTCATTTATCTGTTCGGTTATGCAACAATAACATGTTGATAAATGATTATTAAAACTTATGGATTATAGCGGTGTTCTGGGTATGGTTAGATTGTTGCACAAGCTTCAACGACTATCTGTTGCCACCAAAGTGAGAATTCTGTTATTCTGTACAATTACTAGTTAATGTATAAAACCGCCAATGTGTTAGAAAATCTGCCATGAATGTGTTTTAGGCAATATGCAAAATGCCAATCTATACCTAACCTAAACATTATCTAGATAATCTGTTTGTTTTAAATAATATGCATGGGAGATGTTGTACATTGTCTAGTAATTGTGCGGAATAACTGATGTAGCATTTTAGTAGGTTCTGTATATAACTTGTGGTTCAGCCACTTGAGTTTTTTTGTTGTTGCAATATTTAGATTTCGATTTATATGCTGCTGCTGAACTTTGTGTTTTTTTTTTGTTTTATGTTGGGTGGTTCGGTTCACCTTTTGCCTAGTGTCAATTTTGATTATTCTGTTTTTGAAAGGAGATTTCAATTAATTGGTTGCGAACTAAAGTTTTGATTTTTTTTTGGTTAGAAATTTGGTTTAGGTTGACTCAATTTGCATTTTTTTTTTGTTATCATCGTCTTTGATTATTTTGTCTGTCATGTAAATTCTTTTTTACTAGTTCAATCAGTTTTTTTTTTTGAAAACAGATAAATGAATATTGTTTAAATTTGCTTGAGGAGAGGGGTGGGGGACATTTGGGATTGAGGTTTGACTTTTCCCCTAGTATGATACTCAAAACAAGACAAGAAAAGTCAGTTGCATTTGTTTCTTAAGAAAGGTTATTATGTTTTGAAATAATGCAAAACGGATAAAAAAAATATTCTCTTAAAAGACAGGAGGAGCCTTTAAGAGGAGAAGAGAGAAGGCCCCCCCCCCTCTAATAATAAAAAAAATTCAATAGGTTGAATTTGTATTTCATATTCAGAATGTAATTATAGAAAATTCTATTGTAAATGTCAGTATTGTATTTTGATATGAAAGAAAAAAAGGCAATTTCGTTTCTTTTTCAATATACATATATATTGTACATGTAAGAAAAATGAAATTGGATTTTTCTAGTAATCTTCGTGTGTTTTTTGACAGTATGTTTTTTTAATCTTATAAAAATTACATGGTTGACAATATTGTACTTCATTCTCCACTCTTCCCTTCGACAATTTATCCTGTCTCTCTCTCTCTCTCTTTTTCATTCTCTCTATCTATTAGTAAATTGAAACAGATGATGAATATTATCTACTTATTTCATTTGCAAAAATATTATGTTATTATGATTAAGAAAGTTCAAATTGCAGAGAGAGAGAGATTTCTCTATAAAAAATCTGAAGGTTCACAAACAAAGTGCCTTATTAGAAGTAGATCTATTGGTTTTTTGATGGAAACTATTGTTATCTATGATCAGTAATTAAAATTAAAACTGTATGCATAAAATTGTATTTTTTGAAAGTTAAAAGTAAAAGCAAATGCTAGGTAACGTGATGTGAAAGTAAATGCTTCACATGGTAGGCCTATGCCAAATATAGGGGCTTATTATTCAAGTAAATGCTAGACTTGAATGCATGGAAGTGCAATAATATTATTAGCAAATATGTTGGACATGAAAACAGACGATGTAAAGGTTGTTCATGAGGAAAATAAGTTTTGTTTTAGTACTAAATACGCATAATTATTTGTTGAAGTTAAATTAGTTATAAAAAAGTTTCATGCCTGTAACAAATGGTATAAAGAACGATCTATAGTGTTTCCATTTGTAAATTAAAGGTCCCTCAAGGTAGCCATATTGTTGCATTGGTAGTATGTAATTTTGTATTATTCAGGCAACAAAGATGTTCATTTACTACTTACTAAAAGCAATTAGTTTTGTATTTCTAAGCAAGAGCTTTTACTTTTAAGATATATGCTTTTGCTCAACCATCAGATTTAGCAGTAAAATCATTTACTTAGTTTTATTCATATTGCCCCAAAGAATGGTTGGTCATGCGCAATTGATGGAGAATCTGGAAGATTTTTTGGTCATTGTCCTCTTCCCCCCTCCTTTTTTAAAAGCTTCTGATCTGAATTAGATGTTTTAAAATGCATTTTTGATTAATCAAGTTGAAAGGACATTTTGAGTTGAGTAACAACCAGTGGTCAAGTTTGGTATTCTTTCTCTTGTTTTTAATGGACAGTTATTGATGTGTTGACCTTAAGAATCTGACCATTTTTCTTCTTGCAAGTGAAATAACATGCAAGATAAAAGAGAAAAAAAAAAGAAAGAGAGAAAATTGCTTAAAATGTTTATTGATTTTGATGTTTGGGTGTATATATACAGTATATGTGGTGGTGGTTTTATTGGAGATTCATTTGAAATTTAAACGTGATTTGTTCTCAATCTCTTGTGTTCTTGTTTGTGGAAACTTTAAAGACCAACCACCACCATTCTTTTTTTTTAAAGAAATATCTTTCCATTCTCCTTCTTCTCATCTCTCAATCCCCCCTCTTATTCACTTTCTCTTGTTCTGTGCAAATTTGTTTTGATTAAATTGATTGGAGAAGAATAGGCAAGATGGAAAAGGGGTTTTATCAAACAAGCCACTACTGAAAACATGAAAAAAAAGACACACATAATAATATACGTATATACAATGCACCAAAAGCTGCTGCTTCTTTTGTGTTTTAGCTCATAACTGGAACCTAGTAGTTGTTGTAGTGGTGGTGGTTGGTCATCATTTGCACATAGTGGACATTAACAAAACGAATGACTCCCAATGGTTTCCATGTGTTTGGCTTTGCCCGCAGGGTTATAGAGAGTAGAGAAATGTTTCAACGCTATCTAATTAAGTAATTAATTGCTTCTAAGTCGTTAATGAATTAGTCTGTGCCGCCTGAACATTGGCGATATCTTAGGAGTTACATAATAAAGGGGGGGAGGTTGAGGGATGTACAAAAGTGTGGGATCTCATCCATCCATTTGGTCCAATATATAATGCACATACAACAATATACACTCTTTACTGTCTTTTTCTATTTGATTATGTAGTTGGCTATTTCATTACAACTTTTGTAAGAAGATTGTTTCTGACCACTGAATTGCCTTAACTGGCTAATTACACCTAGTACTATTTGAAAATTGTTAAACAATTCTTCTTTCTTTCTCTTTTTTTTTTTTGAAAATCTCTTTTGATTCAACTTTATATTGGTAGCTATTTATTTTACGAAAAATGTTTCCAAGTCTTTCTTTGTGTCTTTTTTATTAGTTTTATTTTGTTGTTTCTGTTGTCAGTGATTGCCTATGTGTAAGGGGTCAGTGAACAAAACTAGATTTTAATGCTTTTAGGTGATTGTCTTTTTAAAACAGGAGATTAAGTGTTTAAGAGAAGAATTCTGTATACTTTTTTTTTCCTATTCTTATCTTTATTCTACTTTTCTTGTTTGCATATGTGGGTGTCAGATTTTTTTTATCTATTCTTAATATAAAAGTATTGCTCAGGTTTCAGGAATAGAGATGTAAGAATTATGGAAGGTGTATAAGTGGGAGAGAGAGATAGTGCCTTTTTTAAATTTTGCTCAAGAATGCTAAAGAATGGAATGAGTAAGAACAAAAAAAAAAATTGTTTTTACTCATTCCATTCTTTAGCATGCAAAAATTAGCATAAACAAGCTTTTGGTATATATTTTCTGATGAAATATTATGTATCTCTATAAAGGATTCTCTCTTTATCCATTTTATATTATATAATGTAAACTTCCACCCACCCTGTAATTTTTTTCTGTTAGTTTAAATAGTAATGAAGAAAATGTTGCCTATGCAATTTACTTTATTTTTTATTTAAAAAAAGAACAGAAAAGAAGCTTGTTGCCATTATTATTATTATTATTATTATTATTATTATTATTATTATTATTATTATTATTATCAGTATTCTATAGTGTTCGTTTACACAAAGCTAACAAAAAAAAAGCAAGCTCCATTGAATTGGTTGGATAGAACCTTTATGGTGTTCGAGTAACTCATCGTTTTTTAGTATAGAAATTTAAGCTTTTACTAATTTCATGGCTTGTGTTTCTTGTGTATTTTTTATTATTATTATTATGTATCTTTTGCCTTGTTGTTGACTATCTATTTTCTTCTTTTTTTAAACTTTCATTAAGATTTCTCTCTGGGGACGAGTTTTGTTATTTTTTTTATATTGTTAAAGAATAGAAGCTTCTTTTTTTTCTCTTCATTTCTTCCTTTTCTAAGTTACAAGATTCATTTTACATGGTGTTTTATCATTAAAAATAGTAAGCAAATTGAGCATAGGATGGGAGGTTTTTTTTTCTTGTTCAAATTACTTGTTATCAACAGTATTCCATTTGTGACGTAATGTCATGTTACAATTAATTAATGGCAAGAAGAAAGAAAGAGAGAGAAAGAAAAAAAGAAAGTTTACATATTGGCTCAATTGTGCATTCTTATATAGAGCCTAAGTTTCTATTATGTTTGAGATCATTGAAAAGACATTATTATTATGACGATGATGATGATCATCATCATCATCATTTCTTTTCTGTTCTTTTCTGCTTTTGAGTAGATATTAGAATAAAAATAGAGAGAATAGAGTACATTATATAATATCACTCGATTAACTTAAATATAGGTTGCTTCCTGTAAGAAAAATAATGTAAGAAATATCGTTTAAACATATGTGATTTTTTTTTCTCCATACATATATACAGTATATATCTATATGTGATTATAATATTGTATGTATAGACTGTACATTGAGCAAAAATAATCGTTCAATTTAATCAGCTTGTATTTTTATGTAGTTATCTAACTATGAGGATGAAGAATGATTAGTATCAACTACCATAATCTCTCTCTCTCTCTCTTTTCTCGTTTGTATTAGACTTTTCTTTTAAAACAAGAAGTGCGAAATCATTTTAAGAGAGATTGGAAGAGATATTATAGGAAGTGTTTTTAATTTGAAATGAGATAGTGTTCTGTCATTACCTATATAAAATTCGGAATCGCCTGAGAAATTACCTAGAATATGAATATGTATTCAACTATGAGCTCGCGAGCCCCATATACAGTAGATGTTTGATTATAAATCTGACAAAACAAGATAGAAAATCTTGTTTTCTTAGGTTTATCATCAATAATTTAGATCTTCATATTTTTTTCCTTCTTTTATATTTAAAGAAATTATTGGGGTTAATGTGTTCGCTCTTGTTATTCGTGGCTCTTCTGGTTATTATAATTTTTGAATTATGGATATAGAAAAAATAATCAAGAGTTGATCACCTGTAAATTTTACTCTTGATAATTTTTTTTTCTTCTCTAGGTGTGATTCGTTCACGTGAATATTATAAATATTTTATGCCACGTTTACACGATCATTTTTTTGTGCAAAACTAGTTTTCCAACTTTCATTTTATCTAGTTGGAGGAACTTGGTTGGCTAACTTTTTTTTTTCTAAAATATGTTTTAACCCCCTCTTCCACATGGCTCTTGAGCTTATTGCAGGTGTGACTGAGTCGAATTGCATTGAGAAAATTATTTTTTGAAAAAAAAAAATAATTTGCGCAACTCGTCAAATGTTGTGAAAAACGTTGACGGTGTAAACGGGGCATTATGTTGCAAATTGATGATGGAGAGTATGGTGTGTGTGGTGATTCTAGAGTGTATTAAGGATAAAGGGGTTATATATTTTCATACCTCTAATGTTAGAAGGGGAGAAATGACATGGACGTACACATTACTGACAAATGTGTAAGACACACCTGTCGCTTCGTGTGTTTTTTTTAGTAACCTTATACCACTTTTTTTTTCTCTTTATTGTGAAGCATATATATATATATATATATATATATATATACATATATATATTTATATATATATATATATATATATATATATATATATATATATATATATAAATGTTTCAAGTTTGTTGATGGGAGTGGCGCTGTCATCAACAGAAGGAATCCCCAAGAGTTTTTTATACATTTTTCATCATATTAAAAATGTGATGTTTGGAAAGGGGGGAGGGGGAGTGACTACAAACACATATACGTATATAATATGATGATGAAAAACTACAAAAAAGTGTTTCTATGAGTGGCTATATATGCAATGTGTTTTTTTTTTTAATTTACATTGGTTGTTGTTTTTTTCTCATCTATATATATACAGAGTGGCAGATTAATTGTTTGAATATATGTGTGTATATGTATATAGATAGATTTAGGGAATTTAGAAGAGAAAATGTTTTATGTTTCTCTCCATATTATTTATTGTAATAGTGGCAACAACGTGAACAACAACAAAATATAAATATCTTTACATCTGAAAGCTGTTGCTTTGCAAATAAAATTGGTCTCTCTCTCTCTCTCTCTCTCTCTCTCTCTCTTTGTATAAATGTATTGTTATTTATTGGAAAGTCAAAGGATGCTGGATGGAAGAGAGAAAGAGTGAGAGAAGGAGGGAGGGGGTTGAAATATTTTAATTTTACAGTTTATTTCATGTTTTATTGGAGGAAATTTGGATGTTTTATGTGTTTGCACATAAATTGTACCCGATAGTGAAATTGTGAAAATAGCTTTTGTTTGTTTTATGCGTATGTGTGTATATTTATACGTGTATATAGGCCTATTTGTGTGTCTTGTGTTCTTTGTGTGAATTTTAAGAAAGAAGAATTTAGAAGAAGAAAAAAAAGTTTTTCATTGTAATTTTATCTAAAACTGTGTTAAAAATGAACAAGAATTGAAAGAAATACGAAGACACAACAGAGACAGACAAAAATGTTTGTAACTTTGTCTTTAGATGTTTTTTTTTTTCCAGTTTCAGGAAGTGTTTAGTTGCAGGTGGAGTCAGTTTTTATTATTTTCGAATTTATTTATCCTAATATTATTGATGTATGTAAATGTTGCAAATGGAACAATTTTGTGCGACAGCGCCCTCTTCTCTTTCTTTCTCTCTGTGTTATTTTCCATCTATTTCTCTGAATCTAAAATGACGTTTCCTTCCTTCCTTTTTATTTTTGTTTTTATAATAAGAAAAGGGAGGAGGAGGTATATATGAATACATAATTAACATATTGATGTATATTTTTTGTCTATGTCAAGTCAAGTATACTGCTTTAGTTGATAAAATACTAAATTGGGTTCTACGTCTGTTTGTTCTTTATGTATTTTTACCTGGTGATCATTAATTTTTCTCTCATTTTTTTTTAAAAAAAAAAATTTCTACTAAAGATTAATTCCTATTTTGTTTCATATTTGTCCGTTTTAATATTTTGCCGTCAATCTAAAAAAAAAAGCGATGTCCTCTGTCTCTTTTCTTCTTTTATATTTTTTGATGATGAAATCATTTGAATCGGTTTCATCATGCGACTAACTTTCATTTATAATATTAAAACCTTGATAAAGACTGATTTGTTTCCATGACGACGCTTTATTCGAAAGCAAATCGATTTCAATTTTACATGCAAACTAAATAACTGTTTTACAACACGTGTTTTCTTCTGTTTTCTCTCTCTCTCTCTCTTTCTCTATCTCTCTTTCTCTATCTCTCTTTCTCTTTCTCTCTCTCTTTCTCTCTCTCTCTCTTTCTCTCTCTCTCTATCTCTCTCTCTCTCTCTATTTCTCACTCTCTTTCTCTCTCTCTCTCTCTCTCTCTCTCTCTATTTCTCACTCTCTCTATCTCTCTCTCTATCTCTCTCTATCTCTATCTCTATCTCTCTATCTCTATCTCTCTCTATCTCTCACTCTCTCTATCTCTCTCTCTATCTCTCTCTCTATCTCTCTCTCTATCTCTATCTCTCTCTCTATCTCTCACTCTCTCTATCTCTCTCTCTATCTCTCTCTCTCTATCTCTCTCTCTCTATCTCTCTCTCTCTTTCCCTCTCTATTTCTCACTCTCTTTCTCTCTCTCTCTCTCTCTCTCTCTCTCTTGAGTTTAGATTTTGATGTTTAAATTACAACAGCATATGATCAAAATGAATATTATTTAAATTATGTTAACCGAAAACAATTAAAACAAGTTTGGTTGAATTAATTCGTTGATGATGATGATGATGAGGCGCACGGATAGTGTTGGGTTATTTTTTTTATTTATCTGGTTAACCATTTCATTTGTGGCTTTTTTAAGATCAATTTATAATGCAGGGTCTGTCAACTACCATAATGTGCGGTCATTGGTACTAAAGTAGAATTGACAATTTGATTTTTCAAATAAATTATTATCATTTAGACAAGTAATTTATTGAAAAGTGAAACCAACCTTGTTAAAAGACATCATTTTGTCTATTGAGTTTGTATGTAGGCTGCTGGCTCCTTTTTCTTGTTTTTGTTTTGGTCAATTTATGATTAAAAATATTTGAAAAGGTTTGATCCCACACACACACACACACACACACGCCCCCCCCCCCCAATGTTGTTTATTTCTAAATGAATTATGTTCAACAACTATGTTTGATTGCTTTTTGGTTGACGTCATAAGATATTAATTTATTTTTATATAAATGAAGACAATTATTTTAGATAAAAGTGTGTAATGTGGTTAGTTTTTTTTTTTTTTTTTGGTGTGATGCTAATCGTAGATGGCAAAGTGGCAACAAAACATTATTTAAGACTTTGGGCATTAATTCAATAAAAACCATTTGAACTTGAACTTTCTAAACAAGGAATCTTGAATATAGACAATATCTTGTTTTAATACGCCTTGAAACAATTTTTCTCTTGTTTGTGTGAAACCTTGCTCAGAGGATACTAAGTTTTAAGTTCAAGTGCCAGGTTTTATTCTTGAATTTGAACCTACTATAGTATTGTCTTAGGAAAGAATTCAAGATCTCTCTTTCTCTTCATTCTACTATGTGTAGAATAATAATAATAATAATATTTCTACACAACTTTGGTCGTAATGGACCGTGAACTTCTAATGTTATTAGAATTATCTGTTGTGTAGCATCTATTAAAATGTGTTTTTTTTTAACTTTGTGAAAGTTGAGTAATTGGAAAATTCATTGGAGATTTAAATGGTGGTGGTTGATGCAATGATGATTATACAGTGTGTTTTTTTTTTAAATTCTAGCTTACTAATAATTGGTAAAGAAGTCTTTGCACTTTCTCCAATTTACTGTAGTGTGTTTTGAAATTCTTGTTTCTTGTCTTTCTCTTTCTCTCTTTCTCTAAATTCAGTCAGATCATCTTGTTCTTGTTGCCATTTTACCATTTATACCATTTTTCTTTCTTTTTTTTTTCTTCATTTTTATTCTCTCGAGATATGTTTTACCTTCTTTTTACCTAATATCCACACATAGCCCATATAAGTATACGCTTTCATTTCTTAACATTTTTTGGCCAACAGAGACAAACACAAAAAATTACTTCTTAAAAAAAAAAGTAGAAAGTGCAATTGTAACTTTTAACTTTTGAATTGCTTTAGTTGAAGAAAAAAAGACTTCAGTGTATTTAATAATTTAGTTGGCTTTTTCTTCTTTTTTCATTTTAAATCATTTGAGACCTGGTGAAAAGTAGATGTTAGGGGAGGGGGGTTGAGGAAGGTAAAAGAGAGAGATATATAACAGTGGTGATGAGCTGTGCGGAGCGGGGGGGGGTGTTTCTTACCTAGCTAGCTTTATGAAATTGTGTTGATACCCGATATGCAAATTTTTTTGGTGCTTTTATAAAAGACACAGAAAACTAGAAAAAGTTTTTTTTTAATTTTCTTTGTGTTTTTGTTTTGTTACAATAAGTTCTCATAGGTCTCTTAATTTTTGAACTGAAATCCTTTTTTACTGTTTTAATCTTTACCTTCATTTTTTTAAGGTGGAAGGAAAATGAGGTGGTTTGTGAAATGAAGAAGTTGGAAGGGAAAACGTTTTCAGAAACAAGTCTTTTGTTCATTTGAAGAAGAAAAATATAAAAGAAACAGAAACAGAAAGAGAAAAGAAGAAGAAAAAAATTGACATTTATATTTTAATTCCCGACAGTGGCATAAATCAGCTCAGTCTTTTTCTTCATTTGCATATTTAATTTAATAAGTTGGGCGTTAGTGAATCCCTCAAGATGCTTTGAGCTTCTTCTTTTACAATCTACTTATATTTAGAAAAATAAAGCAGCTTGTATTTATTTTACCACTAGATGGAGTTTTAGAATTTTGAGTAAGTGGAGCTATTTTTTTTTTCGTAGGGGGGTTTTTTTTTGTTGAAAGTTTCAAAAGGAAAGAAAAAGTTTCAAAAAAGTTTAATGTAACTAGTTATTTATTTAATTGCATGTAAAAGTTTATTTAGAAGGTTTCTATGTTTTGTTGTAGGAAATTGTAGATATGTTTTGTCTTTAATTAGTGTGTTGGTTGTTTTTTCTTCCGTTTTTGTTGTATCACTACAGCCATGGGGCAAAAATAGTGAATATGGTTGTTCTATGAGGCTACGAATTCTAATTATGTTTGGTTTTTTTTTTGGGGGGGGGGTATTTTATTCTATTTTTGGTGGACTTGTTTTTCATATATGGAGATTATTATATTCGAAATGAAAAGTTGGAATTATTTTTTTGTTGTTGTCTTTTTTGTGTGTCTTTTCTTGTGTTTGTTTTTCTTTTACGCTTAGAGATATATTTTACTCATCTTTGTTTTTTTTTTGGGGGGTTTTTTTGTTGTTATTTTTTAATACATAACTATAATAAAAAAAGAATCTAGAATATAGCATTTTTATATAAAGAAAAGTTTTCTTTCCTTAGTTAAAATTGATTGAAGTGTAAGAATACAATTCTAGAATTTATGCAAAAAGCTTTGAAAAATATCCATACAAATTTGAAATTCTTTATGTTTGCAGGTGTGTTTATTTTGCTTATATTTACTATTTTAAGACAATATTTGTCGTATTTTTGTCTTGGTCATATTATATTTCGATCAATGTTTCTTTAAAAACTGTGTTCTGCAAAAACCCTAAGGTTCTGCTAATTACTCGTATGGGTTCTGCGATTGTCTGGCAGAATTTTCTAACAATTGAATTAGAATCTATTTATATCTGTTTTATTTTATTATTTTAGAATATTATAAATTGAAAATAAAATATAAAAAAACTATAAAGTTTAAAAAACTAATTAAAAATAAATATATGATTAATATGATTGTTATTTTTACAAATAATATTCCGCTTAAAAATAATAATATTGCTTAGGGTTCTGTCACCTAAAATGTTTAGGAAACACGGATTTAGATATCATTTATTTCAATTACAACCATTTCGAAAATCTTATGGGTTAACCTCTAAAGTTCTCTAAACCTTTTTTTATGGTTTTTTATGGGCTCCGCCCTTGTTATGACGACCGGCAACTTCTAATTGGTTTGTTGTGTGGTTCGACTTGGAAAAGGGCGGAGCATGTGACGTCAGACTACATAACCAGCCAATTAGAAGTTGCCGGTTGTCATAACAAGGGCGGAGCCAATTGAAGTTCTCCCCGATTTCTAACTGCCTGTATGTGCCTCCACTTCGAACCGGACATCAGCTTCCACCACCAGCATACTCAGATACCATTAGAAGTATAGGAAAGCCCTCCACCTGAAACCCTCGTCATCGTCGTGCAAGAGGAAATGCACCAAATAAACATAAGAAAAATATGAATATTAATAAAAAGTTTTAAGAAAACGAAGTTTTTTAAGATTATACAAAACTCAAAATAATTAATTTGTGGTGTGTTTATTTTGTTTCATGTGCAAATATTTCAACATACATTATATTGGTCATGCAAATCCTTCTTTTTTAATTTGCATATTTCTCAACATCTTTTTCATGCGAATTAGAATTTTTATTATTTATTTTTTTTCTTCTGTTTTTCTCATCTGTGTCAAAAAAGAAATATAGAAATAGAGAATGTAAAGGATTTTTATCCCCTTTGTGCGTTGTTTCTGCTTATAAAGGGGAGCGGAGTGGAGTGGAGGGGGGTCTCCTCTATAGATTGAAGCTTGTGTTCTTAGGCTAATCGTATTTTATAAATCAATTCGAAGGGGTGAGCTTGAGAGGAGACTTGGGGAAGAGTGTATGTGGTGGGGAGAAGGGAGGGAGGTAGGGAAGGAGGAGGTTATCCAGTGACGCATGCCGTGTTTCGTCTCCTATCAGCCGTACAACATCAGCTTAAGTACGGCTAGAAATAACGAAATAGAATTTTTTTTTTCATTCCGTCGTCTTTTTCTTCTCCTCCTCAATTCCTTTTCCTATTGTGTGTATGTTATGTGACACACCAGATTGACAGTTTGGGATTGTTAAATTTAAATGCTAATAGGTTTGTGGATCAAATTGCTCGTCCAAAAAAATGTTACTATTTTATATAATACCATACACATTCACAAATGTATTATTTGATACAGCAAGCAGATCTAATTCTGTATTTTTTTTCTTGTGAAATGATTTTTGTCTTAATAATGTTGCATATTTACGAGTTCTTTTGTCTCGTCTCATCAGAATGAATCATTTATTTATATTATCCACTAGTTTTCTTTCCCATTGCTCTTTATTATTTAATAATATTAATCAACTTCTTTCTTTATCAAAATCTTATTTAATATATTTAAATCCTTTCCAGATTAATATTAAATAAATTTATTATAATGTAGTTTAAACTAATTAGAATAGAGGCGACTGAATAAGCACCAAATTGAACAAAGGCCAAAATGAATAAGCCCCAAATTGAATAAACTGACAAATTTACAATGGGCACATTGAGAAACTGACAGAGAGAACATTAATTGTACATGTTAATTGTTTTAATTTCTTGTAGGACTATGTGAGCAATTCAAGATTGAATGTTGTCAAAGTCACACATAGTTAACATGTAAGTTGTGTTTGCCTCAGAGCTGTGCAACTAAGTTCAGTAAACAAAAATGGCATGTTTAAGGGTAGGTTTATACTCCAAACTTTGCTAAGATTTGCAAGCTTTGAAGTTCTGTAAAATTAGCTCCCCAAAGCTTAGCTTCTTCACACATACATGTGGCCTTGCAAAGTTTACCCTATTTTATGACCTTTATATCCTATAAAACAGATACACATAACAATAGAACCCTTCCCCTTATGGAAGAAAAAAGGTGTGACTTATTCACCCCTTTTGTCTATCCGTTTCCTGATTGGTGCTTTGAGTTGCTAAGCTTTGAAAAGTTGAATAATTTCAAAGCTAGCTTCATGCTCTGGCGAAGGCAAAAACCTGAAGCTCTGACGTCATTTTTGAAGCTTCGCAGGCTGCTTTGCCGCTTAGCAAGGGAGTATAAACCAACCCTAAGAGTCGATCACACTGGCTATTTTTCTCCCAAAATTCCGTGCAAGATATAAGTCAAATATTACTGCGAATCTTGTAAAAAAAAACGAATTGTCAGTGTTTTCTGCAAGAAACTACGTTTTTAAGTCTTGCAAGAGTATTATCACATTAGCCATTGTAATTAATTCAAGGAAACATTGCAATGAATTTTGCTTTAAATATTGCCAATGGGATCGCCACTTTAGTCGAATTAGTCAACGCAAATAACCACTCCTCATTCATTAATCAAAACATTTCTCTTAATACTAATACATTACACAACTAAAACTAAAAGGTGGTTTTTAATTTACTCGACTAATTTTGTATTTTAGGCGACTAAAAATTTAATTGACTAAAAAAGCTACCACAAACAATGAAACAGTACATTATTTTAGCACTGAACACACATTCATTTTGGTAATTTTTCCTTTCAAATAGTGATTTGCTACCTGAATGAATAGTAATGATATACAGTATATGCTTAGGGTGCTTTAGTAACGTAAAATGAATAACTTCCCGTATAATACTCAAGATGTAAAGATGACTAAAACTAAAAGGTTCTTTTTAGTTTATATTTTCGTCTACCCGTACTGAATTGTCGGTGTTGGATTTGTCGAGTAAGAAATTTAGTTGTTTAAAAAATGTAGTCGACTGACAATTTTTAGTTGATTGATAGTTGACTAGAAAAAAAAATTAGACAACCATTATTTCACCAGAAAAAAAGGAAATGTTTGTTGTACGGCTACGTGTGCCACACTTTTTTTTTTGTATTGCCAATGATACTGCATACTAGTCACGGTTGGCGGCAACACTGTGCAGAGAAAATATAGCTAGGGTATGGTATGGTACTAGAAAGATGATGTTGGATGCTATGTAGAGATGATGTTAGAGGGTAAGGAGGTGAAGTAAAATGTGGGGATGTTGAAGAGGGAGTTAAAGGGGAGGGGTTGGTGTCAAATCATGTGATCAGGTTGAGAGTGAGGGGGGAGAGAGACTTGCTTGTTAGATCTAATCCATAAATTATTGATGCCTACATAGTATTTGTTAAGTATGGAAGAGTGTAAGACCCCCCCCCTCTCTATATATACATGTACAGTATATTATGTACATGCACGTGTACGCACATAGTGAGAAACACGCACGGCACACACACAGGGAGATAGAATGTTCAGACTCGAGTGTGTATTTCAAGCAAAAAAAAGAAGCTGGCAACAACAACATTGGTAGCAAGCAGCATTTACAGTAGGAAGAAAGAAAGAGAGAAAGAGAAATGTGGTTATAGTTTCAAGAGTGCCCTCTACCGCCACCGTCGATTTCATCAATCCCTCGCCTTGTTTCACTCAGTTTGACGGAGCTGCTTGCTTGCTTCACATCATCAGCAGCCAACCGCCCGACAAAATCATCACACACACACACACACACCCTTGTCTCTTTTTATTCTTCTTCTTCTTCACTGCTATTTTTGCTATATATTATTACATATAGCAAAAAGAGAGAGAGTGAGAACGGTGTGTCTTTTTTTTGTATTCACTCACTCTCTCTTTTTTCATCTCATCTCTCTTCTATTTCTTCATTTTCACCTCCACCACCACCAACCACCTTTCATCTTCTTAAACTCGTCATCATTTTCTTCTTTCACTTGGTTTTGGTTGAAGGGTGACTCAACCAGATCATCATCTTCCTGAAGGGGTTTTTGTTTTGGTCTTTCGAAGGGTCCGAGAACCGCTTTACGAGCTTAAAATATTTTATTTTTGTATTTTGCGGACACTTTTTTTTTTTCAAATTCGCCACCAATAACCATCAACAACAATTGTGATAATTTGCGACAAAAAAGACCCAGAAATTAACTTGTGTGCAATAAGAGTCTATATATTTTTTGTTGTCGAATTGCATTGAAGAGTTTTTAAGCCACTTTTTGTTGGGATTGTTGTAAACGTGTGTGTGCCAGGAGTTTGTGTTTTAGTTAAGTTCGAGAGGTCGTGTGAACACTCGAATTAGAAGAAGGAGAAAGGAACTTTTATTTTGAAACTCTAAAAAAGGGACCTAAGATCCCCTTTTTGCCTCCTGTCCACCAAGTGAATGATTGGGTGCGAGAGGGGGGGCGCTGGCATAGAGGGGGCTTTGTTCACCACTGTGCTGCATCAGTCCGAACGGAGTGTAGCCGTAGGCATGATGACCACTTCGCTCTTGATTCCAACCAATCCGCCCAAACCGGACAACCACACTAAGAATTTACTGGTCAACAGTCAAGGTACAGAACAAAACCACAATTCCTTCATTTTTTTCTTTCTCTTGTATTAGATTTGCAAAAAAAAAATGCCCTTTCGAGAAAAAAGAAAATCACGAAATACAAGGGCCTCATATGTTTTACACACACCTTGTAAAAGCATTTTTTTTATCAGTTATCGTTAATTATCGTTAATCTTTAATTATTATGAAGATTTTTTGTTGTTGTTGGCACATTGAATTTCAATGCTTGGATTTTATCGATCTTAAGATGACTTTTTTTTTCTATTTGCCCTCTTTTTTATTACCAAATATATGAAACATATATTCAGGTTTGGTTAGAATGTCGAGTGGGAAGGGAAAATGATCGATTTTTTTTTTTGTTGATTATTTGTTTGTTTTTTTGAGTAATTAACCTCGTTTTGAGTAATTAACTAACTGAGTTTTGTTGTTGTTGTTGTTGTTGCTTTGCTTTAGTTTTATGTATGTGTTTATCATATATTGGTTTTCTTTTTTTCTGTGTGTGTGTTCCTTCCTTCTTCATCTCTCCTGTCTTTTTTGAACTTGATCGATGGATTTATTAATTGTCTCAAAGGTTTTTTTTTTTTCTTCTTTTCATTGTGTCTGAAAGTTTGTTAGAAAATGATTGAGCTCCTCACATTCTTATGGACAAGCTTGATAATTGCTTTAGAATACTCTCTCATTCTGTCTATCTGTATATGTATGTATTGTTGTTGGGAATGTGGTAGTGCATTGCACTGTGTGTTCACGTCCATTTTTATTTGCCTGTCTGTGTGTTATATTCAGCTTTTACATTGAGTATTGGAGTATATCTGTATGTGTTCTTTGTGTCTGTCTATATTTTTTTCCATGCTGTGTGAGTGTGTTTTCTCCCTCAATGTGTCTGTCTCTGCGAGAGTGAGTGAGGGCTGGCTGTGTGTATGTGTTGTTATTTTTTTTTGGGGGGGAATGTTATGCGAGTTGAATGGATGGCAGTTTTTTCTAGTAATGCCGCAAATCCAACTTCAAGGGGGAGCTTTTTTTATTATTTTGCCACGTCATGCTTTGCAGCGAAATAAACGTTAGAAAAAATCAGGGGGTGCTTTTGTTTGTGTGTGTTCGTTTACATTCATTAAACACCGTGGGGGGAACTTGGAGAAGATTTTTTTATTATTCGTTGTTGTCACACTTTACCATGCAATATACACATTATATACTGTATATGGTCACAACTAGAGACACATGGTGGTCGTTTTGAAAAGTTGATTGATGTAGCGCCATTAAGTGAACAACATTTAGAAGAGTTTTAATACTTGGTGTCACAAAAGAATGTTGAAACTTTTTTTTTTCATTTAAATATAAAATTAATAACTATTGGTACGACACACACACGGACGCACACATAACACAGGTGGGCGCGCGCACACATAAAATACTAAGCAGAATGACCAACAAATGAGCTTTTTTTTTTTGAATAGCAACCAAAAAAACAAAGCTTTAATGCTGTCTTCAAGGTACTTTTTGATTTATAATATTTTTTTTTGTTGTTGCTATCTTGATCTTTGCTAGAACCATTTTACGTTTTCGACATCTTTTGTACGAGAGTGAATGTCACAGTTTACATTGAATGAAAAGAAATAAGAAAATCCCATTTGCTTACATTTGGTCTTCTTACTCTATTGCCTTCTTTCTATAGCCATTTTTTTGTTGTTGGTCTGAATATTTTTTTGTATGCAAAATAGTGCAGCTACTTTCTTGCGGTTCAAGACAAGGTTGTGACCTGAAGGCATTGAATAACAAGCAAGTTCCCTTCATCATCATCATCATCATCACCACAACCAAATACACCAGCAGCATGCACTTCATTCCAAATATAAAGAAGCTGTAGGCATGAACCTTGGTGACCTTAGCAATTGTAAAGAGCTGCTTGCTCTTGACGTCATAGTGTCGATTTTATTTGGTTCGATGTTGAAATTCTTTTTTTTTTTTTTCTTTTTTGGTTTTTGTGTTAAATAAATGTGCTCCTTCAATACGGATGAATCACCCTGTATTTATTCTCACAAAAATATAATAAATGGGCTGAAATTTAAAAAAAAATTACTGGACTTTTAAAGTTAGAGGGAGGGAGAGAGAGAGAAAGAGAGAAATAGTTGTTTACCAGTTAATTACTTTGTTTTGTTAATTTTGGTTCTCCATAACTCATCAATTTTCTATGCAGTCAGCCGAGTGTCTGGACTTCATTGTTGTTGCTTAATATATTTAGTGCATTTTCTCTTTTCCGCCATCACCAACCACCACCACCACCACCACCAGTGTTGTTGTTGTTGTTGCCACTTTTCTCTTCTTTTTCGCTAGCCTATAACTTAGTCAATGAGGTTTTTCCACTTTATCATAATCATCATTTTTTCTTCTTCTCATAGAATCATAACATTTTTCATAATTTTGTTTTTGAAAAAAAAATTCTCAAAGCTTTATTGAGAGCTAGTTTGTACACAAAATAACTCTGCTTGAGAGTTAACTCTTATGTAAACAGTAATACCTCGTTTGAACTACAAAGATTAACTGCAGTTACATAACCAAGGGTTATAGTTATTCACAGACAAGCTGAAAGTGGTACTATTGTGTGCGTGTTTCCATTTTTAAAGACACATAACTGTGGTTAAATATTTTTGTGTCACTTCCTGTCAAAAAAAAAAGTTGGGCATTTTCTGAAATTTTCACTCTTCATTCAGACAAAAAGTGAGTGTTCTCACTATTCGCCATCTTTGTTTGAAGGCTAAATTTGGTTGAAAACAGGAAAGTGAAGTATTTAACCAATCATTAATGTGGTTAACGACATTTGTATCAGGGAAGTTGAGTTAACTGAATTGTTCAGACATTTAACTATGATTAATGTAACCATATTTGTTTTCACTAGAAGATTAATGGATGTGATGGCTTTTTAACTGCTGTTAATTTTTGTGAGCGGAAACCAGGTATTAGGGTTAAGTTAACTCTTTGTGTTATTTTTTTTTTCGGTCCAAATTGAAAATGGAAACTTAGTACTTGAACTTTTAACTTTTGAACCCTCTGAATCTTAGCAGAATTTCAGCATATAAAACTCGTGTCTTATTGACTCTAGCGAGTACCTTTTAACAGGATTTTCTATTTTATGTTTGTGGAACCCTGTTCAGAATCGAGATTATTGAAGTTCAAGTCCCAAGTATCTTTGTTGTATCGAGAGTTTTCTCATTTGGGTTCTATTTGCAATGATGAAAGATTGTGGAAACATTTTGTGTGTTACATACTTCAGGTGTGTTACGCTGTTGTCGATATATACACCAATGCCAAAGTTATTTGTTTCTGTTCCACGAACAACTCATATATTTAATATGAAAAAGGGTGGGGGAGGGGGCAGAAAATGTGTGTGTTCGGAATAGATATGATGGTGATGATAATGATGACCAATGGGATTGAGGTTGGCAACCTGCCCAATACACATAACACACTGTATGTTCATAAAATGTGTTTTTTTTGGGGGGGGGGAGTTAGGGGGAGTCAGTTGGCGGCCATTTGAGCTCACCTTTTTCTGTTTGTCTAATGAGTCGTGTGTTATACACGCATCTAGTTTGGGTTTCCTGAGACTTATTTTTTTTTTTTTTGGAGGGTGAAATGCTTTCAGGAGCCGGAAGAAGTTGAGGGAGAGAGAAGGATTGGGTGAGGGACAATCTTGATTTTCTAATGTGGTTATGGTGGTGTTGGTCTCCAGGATTTTCTGTCCCTTCTCCTCTCTACTTCTACAAAGCAAAAAAAGCTTTTACAATGATTTGCTTGGTCGACTAGACTCTAACCAATTTCCAATCGGTTTCTTGTTCTGAATACTTTTTATATGGACATCTAAAATACTGTTTATGCTTTATTTGAAACATATTCTGTTGGCTTTTTTTTCTTCTCTATTTGAGTAGGTTGGCAGATTATATGGATGGAGCTTATAATGACCTATTTATTTAGGTAGGAGGTTTTGACACGAGTGGTCTGGTATTGAAGGCCCATCATTTTGTCATGTCCGAGAATTTTCTAGTAACTACTGAGAAGTGACTAAAAGCCATTCCAAGGTTGCTAGAAACTAGAAGAGCAAAGGAACTTCAAGATAAACGTTTCAAAATGAAAAATCACGAACTGGTTCAAATCCAAGACACTCTCTGTGTATTCTGTCAATTGCTTTTTTTTTGTCTCCTTATATGTGTATTAGCTCGTTAAAGAGCTTGACCAACAAATGACCAATGCAATTCAGCCGATTGCTTTAGCCGTTCTCAACTTGATTCTCTTTTTTTTTTTTTATTCAAGTCTCTCAGGAGGTTATTTTTTTAGTCTTTTGTTTTCTATGGAAGGAGGAGGAGAGGCTTTTGTTTGCTGCTTCTCTGTATTGGATTTTGTGTTTATGTGATGTGTATCTATGCATACAATACTATGTACTAGCCACACTGGTCAATTGAAGGGGGGGGGGGGGGGGGGGGGGTTCTCCTTTTACTTTCAACAATTGTGTTGGTTGATGAAGTGTGTGTAGCTTGATGAGGCATTCACTTGTGTTCTTGCTCACGTCACGTTTTGGTGAAACAGTTGCCTCTTGTAATTGCATCCTAACCTCAATCCTCCTCCTCCTATTCCTCCCTCGTCTTCTTTCAAGCTATTTCAATTCATTGACTACAGTTTGAATTGTCCAAAAAACACTCTGTAAAAGGCTTCGAATTTTTCTTTTCATATTATTCTTTTATTTATCTATTTTTCTATAAAAAAAAGCGGAAGTTTCTCAAATCTGAAATTCTTTATAAAATCTTGGTTGATTATTTAGTTCCATTTGCATATTATTGAAGCCTATTGTTGTTGGTGTCGGTGTTTAGAATGTGCTTTTATTGAGCTGAGGTTTTTTATACAAAAAAGGCATTGATGGCTTCAATATAAAATATGATGAACGATATTCTTCTACTGTGTATGTGTGTTGGCCTTACTACCATAAGAAACAATATAGAAATATTCGAAGATGGGTGAAAATGATAATATGGAAGCGAAAAATCCATTTGAACGCATCACTCTCTATGAAGGGATTTTTTATATCATTGAACAGAAATGAAATAAACATGTATTTGATGGACCCCCACTTTTTTTTGGTTGAAAAAAAGTCTCTCTAATGCCACTTAAGTTGAAATCAGGTTCATG
>JAUPFP010000038.1:1558170-1623170 GCA_036925085.1 Brachycybe producta | reverse complement strand
TCTAAAGGTATTTGAATGGAAAGAGAGAATGTTTGAATAATTAACGCTTTCATTTGGTATAAAAGGATTGCTGCTTAAACATTAAGAGAGTTTTTTTTTATCTGTAATATTTATCTAGACTTAACAGCTAAAGGTCATTGCTAAACACGAGCAATTTTTCAATTTTAACAATAATATTAGGCAAGCAAAAAGTTGTTCATAATTGTCATCTTGTGAAAATACGATTTCAAAAAATGTTGTTAAATTTTTATTTTGTTTGTTTGTTTTATGGTTGTACTTTATCTACACTTGAGTTTAAATGCTGTTTAGTTGAATTATACCGAGTCCAGTTAAGGACATGAACCAAATAGAATTTACTTTTATTACTTAATAACAGAACAAATTGATATATTAAATCAATATTTTCTTACACTAAGCCATTATATTGAAATACAAATTTTATATATTTCAATTTTAACTCAATGTATAGAGATATTAAATGAATAAATTGAATTCGTCGTAATTTTTTTTGTCCTTAATACCTTGTTCACACACATGAGTTAAATGAATTCAAATTAAATGAGTTTAGGTGAATTATACGGAATTCAGTTAAGGACATGAACCAAATAAAAATTGATTTAATTATTAATATTTTAAATTGAAATACTAAATCAATAGTTTGTGAATAGTTTATATATTTTATATTTAAGTATTAACTCAATATTTTCAGATTATTAACTGAATTAAATTGAATTAGATATATTGTTTGTTTGTCCTTCACAGAGCTCTGTAAAACACGTTTATTATTTAAATGCATTTAAATTATCAGGTGTGTACTAGGTACAACGGGGCTTTAGAACAAGTTTAATATTTAAATACGTTTGAACTCTTGGACTCTTGTCCCTCTGCCATAGGCCTTTATGGCTGCTTGCAGAGTAATTTTTCAAATTCAAATACGTTTAACTTTTTACGTGTATACTGTATAAGGTATAAAACGATGTCATTATTTATGGAAAGATTTTATTTTTCAAATTCACGGTTATAAAAGTGTTAAAAAAAAGTTGGTCTTAGGATAAATTCGTGAACATTTTTTTAAATGTCTGTGATCTTTTTTTCTTTCTCAAGTTGCTTCTAAATGATGTTATTTGTCTTATCTTAAAGATTTGATGCAGGATTTTCTTTTTGAGAAAAAAAAAGCCATAAGAAATCTATATCTACTGCTTGAGTATTTGGACAGTGTCCAGATGCTTCTTTTATGAAGAAAATAAGGGGATGTTGTGACGAAAGAGTGAGTGAGTGAGTGAGAGAGAGAGAGAGAAAAGTTGGTTTATTGAAAATACTTTCTATATAAAAGCACAAAAAAAAAAAGAAACCTATTTTATTTCATCTATTTCATGTTCAAGTTCTCTAGAGCCTTAATAATGGATGGTCACTTTTATAAATAGGTGGCCAATGGGTAGATTTAAGTAACCACCTGATGACCCCTGTAGATATTGGGCTCGTTTTTAGTTTTTGTGAGCCACATTTTGAGAATGTCACCAAGTCTTGGTTTGTTGTTTTCTGAGTAGTTACCACTTGTCTTTTGACTAAATTTTTTCTCTTAACCAATTTCGTTCAATGGAAAGAGAGAGATAGATAAATAGAGAGAGATATACTGTATATATATAGAGAGAGAGAGATGGAGAGAGAGAGAGATGGAGAGAGAGAGAGAGAGAAGCAAAGAATAGAAGAAAAATAATTTCGACAGATAAAAATAAAAACTTGTATTATTTGTAAAAGAGGGGGGGTATCATATAGAGATTATTATATGGTCTTTGTGAGTATATATTTGGCATCGTTCTCTGTTTTTATCAATTTTATTTAATCAACCTTGGACAAGATGGAGATGAAAAGAATCAATGTCTTTTCTAAGAGAAAGCGAAATTTTTTTTGCGTCTTTTTTGGTCATGTCCAATATTTTTTTTTTTTTTTGCTTTTTGTTCTTTCACAAATGATCAATTTATTTCCAACTACTAAAGGGAAAAAGAAGTCCACTTCATTTGAAAATGAGTTTGCAAAACTGGCAAAGAAAGTTTCCGCATTTCCTAATGAAACTGTTGGTGGAGTGATTTGTAAGTGAAAGTGGAATTTGATTTTAGTTTGATAAAGTTTAGATGAGTTTTTTTTTATGCTTTCAAAATTAAAGTAAGTCGTTTTGGTGGTGGTATAGTTATGATTTGAGATTGACATTCCTTTTTTTTACTTTAATGATTCCCAAATTCAAGAATTGTACTTACTACTTCAAATTAAACTGAACTCTTGTTTATGTTTACTCAGTAAAAGCGGGGGGGGGGGGGGGGGGTTATGTTAATTTAATCCTGTTCACAAGGTTCAAGTTGAAGTCAAAGTATTAAACTTATTTCCATATTTTCTGAACAATCACGGACAACTTTTCTGCCCCTTGTTGAATGGCAATCACTGCAAGCCCAGTATTGTAATTGTATTGTTAAAAACATTCGATTTTTTTTTTTTTTTTTTTCTCTTCAGTTTCGTCAATTTTTTTGTTAATATTTTGTTGTCTTGTTTTTCTTTTTCTGTACACGTATGTAGGGTGCTATTAATAGATCCTTCTTACTTTTATGTTTAACCCTTTGAGTTTGTTTCATCGGGATTTCTTTTTATTGGAAATGACGCTACCGAAAAAAAAAAGCGATTGCACGGCACACCCAGTAATTTTTAAAAAGCTCAGGGAATATGGGTGTGTTTCTGAGGGGGAGGTGATGTGTGTTAGTATAGGGGTGAAAATGGGTCAGCGACAAAAGAACATTACAACACATTATTGATTTTTTACTTGTAGTTCTTTTTTTTAAAAAAAAAAAAAAGTATTAGAATAATTTTAGATTTTTTTGTTTGCACGATTTTAAGGTGTTTTTTTTTCAAAAGACAATTAAAATTTTACAAGATGTATTTTTCAAAGGTTGACACAAGATTTTAATTGTTAAACTGTAATCTCTTAGGATAACAAATAACTGTCACTGTGACATTATTTTTGGTCAGGAAGATATTACTTAACAGCTTTTTCTATCATCTTTAAGACGGAGATCAACTGAGGCCTCCACCTATACCTTATAACAGTGTGACCTTAAACTAAACTTTGACTTAATTTTTCAACAAAATTAAGAACTAGATTGCGAAGAAAAGATTCAAAATGAATGTTTCTTACAATTATTAAACAAGCAGAAAATATTAACACTTTTGTAGAGTTGAAATTTCAACTTGAACGTGGTTTTCAGCTGGAAAAAAATCTTATTTAATTGAGCATCCAATGTTGAAGCCTTGCTTAGAGGAGGATCGTATTGAAAGCAGCAGCTTAAAATGAATTTTCAAAATATTTTAATAGCACTTTACCATAATTCTTCCATGAAACGTTTGCTTCTTGAAGACTTGGACATTTTGGACTCGGATCTTTATGCGATATCGAGCAAATGTTTCTCAATTTGTGGCATACGTGTCAATTATGATGTAATCATTATCATTAGAGTAACTGCAATTATGTTTTTTTTTTCTAATCAAAAAGGCTGGTTAGAGGCTAGATGTTTGGTTACTATGATACTCAACCTAGTTTTAGCTTCTAACCAGTGTTTATAATTTTTTTAAAAAAAAAAAACTAAGTGTTGGTTGATCTAAACGAAGATGGTTACTTCACAGTTGGCTTTTGGGCCACATATTGAGAAACATTTGCTTGATAATTACATAAACTTCCGGCCCCGATTACTGGTTTGCTCAAAGTAAGCCCACGAGCCAATATGGTGGTTCGCTCGCTATATGTGCGTTTAAGTAATGGTGTTAAAGGAATGTTGCAAGGTGTTAAGATTTTTTTTGTTGTTGTTAATTTTACAAGACTAAAATAAAATGTTTATCCACATTTTCTAATGTAATTTTTTTTTATCATCGATAATGATTAAGAATATTGTTTTTTATTCGTTCTTCACAGAAGTGTTGAAAAGCTTTCTGTTTAGCAGCAATATACTTAAGAAAAAGTAAAAGAATGTGTTCTAGTTTTTTCTTCTTCTTCTTCATTAGCTTGATTAATGAAGAGAATCAATTTTTCTTCATATTTTTTCTCCTCTTTCTTAGAACATTTCATGTAAAAGAAGAAGAACCTTTATTTTCTACAGTTTTCTTCTCATCTCAACCACCTCATTTTTTTTTCTTCTCTCTTTTATCCCACCTCACTTTTTTTGATGGAGTATGCTAATTTCGATCCACTTTGGGGGTTTCTATTTTTTTTTTCTTCTTCCTATCTGCTTTTTTTCTTTCCATTCCTTATAAAAAAAAGTATCCCACTTGCTTGAGTGAAATTTTCGAACTCAAGTTTGACAATGATGATGATGATGATGATCATCATCATCATCATCATGACTATATGCCTCTAAGGGTTTTTTTTTTTCTCTCCTTTTTATATATTTTATGGAGTTCTGTTTTAGGGGTGGATGGGTTGGTTTTTATTTTTTTCAAAAATCTGATAGAGAGAACCTCCCTCGAGTGACGCCTTAATATAGCATACATATATGTTGCATCATGGGAAAGAAGCTGTAAATCTTTAGCTATATATTGTATGTGTGTGTGTTACACTTCTGTTTGATGATGATTAAGATATTAGTCCGTTCTACATGAGTTATGCTAACTTTATTTTTTCCAGTCTCGCGAAAAAAGAGAGAAGAAAAAAATTTGGAATTAAATTTTGGTAGAATTAACTGCAGTTTAGGGTTGAGGAAGTGTGTGTGTGTCTAAGAGTTAGCTCAGAATTGACCTTTTTTCTGGTTAATAATTTCACCATATGGGCTAGATGTTTATTAATGAAATTGTGCTCATATGCCTTCATGTTGTGTGTGTGTTGTCGTTTTTGGGGATTTTTGGAGGGGATTTAAAGGCGGGAATTCAAGAGAGAGAAAACAATCCATTTGATTTTCAAATTGAATCCATTTAAACATAGAAAAATAATCGGTCAATTTTTCAGGTTAAGGTGGGTTTAAAGTGTTAAACCCACTCTAACTCTTGATTATTCTGTTTTTCTCGTTCTCAAAATGAAGAGAAACTTGAATGTGTTTTAGAAACTGCAATTTTCATGTTGATATTTTTTAACTTTTTTAAGTCAACGATATTTTTTTAAAATTTTTTGTCTTAAACAAAGTTTATTTTGAAAGATATTAACATGAAAATACCCTGACGTGATTGTGCTACCCTTCTAGTTTCTAAAACACTTAATGCTTTTCTGAAAGACAGAATAATCGAGAGTTCGAAAATCAGCTGTTCATAAATCGTCTGGGCATCCAATGGGGCCGCCCACATCAATGGCTACGGGTACCGTCGGCAGTTGGCCCCTTTCCGGCCATATGTTAGGTGTCCCGCGACCTTCCTGGTCTGAGTGAGTCTTAAATGGTTATGTTGTCCTTAACACTGAAATTTTCTTCAAGACATTTTAGAAAGAGACACATTTGTTATTATATAAAATAATCAAAGAAAATATATTAAAATATGAGATAAGAAATATTAAAACAACTTAACAAGGTGTACTTTCGAAAGAAATTCGAAAAGTGACGTAACAAAACTGACAGCACAGAATAAGGAGACATACAGAAGGGAAACTCCTGCGGCGCCTTTGAAGTTGCTGTGACAGAATTTCATGACCTTGGACTGAAAGCATCTCTTATTTTTAACCCGTTGCTTGATAGCGCCACTGTTAAATGTATTACTGCGTGTGTGAAAGTAATAAATTTCAAATTGGCGTTTGTAACCGGTTACTTGATAGCCGCCATTTTGGGATGTATTACTGCGTATGTGAAAGTAATACATTTCAATGTGCGGCGGCGCCGCACATGCGCAGAAAAATTCTGTCACAAGTTATGTCATTGCTCAGTTTTCCTTCTGTTAAGTCTCCTTATTCTGTGCTGTTAAAAGGACTACTTGTTTTCGCTTTTGCGAGCAATATAATCATTTTTTTCTTTTAAAGAAAAGAAGTAGAAATAGTTTTTCCTTCCTAATATTTTTTTTGTTGTTGAAAAGAACAGGTGTATCATTTTTGCACTTCTTCTTAGAACTTCTTTTTTGAATAAATTGTTTTCATCTTCACTTTGATACGTCACATAATTTTCTTTTCTATTTTTCTTTTCACTGGAGAATTTTCAGGGCAATATATAATATATGTATATACAGTATACCTGTATGTCTGTATGTATGCATATTTGTGGAGACGCGCACTTTCAATTCTAGAAAAGAATTCAACATTTTTTTTTTTTTGGTTCCTTTTTTTCTTTTCTTTTGTTGAGCCCATTTACCACAGATAGATTTTTATATAAGCTTTCAAAAATCCACTTCGTCTGCTTCGATTTGGAGGTTTTATTATTTTTGCTGACATTCAGTGTGAAGAAAGGATTTCTTCTTCTTCTTTTTCATTCTTTTCTTCGAAACAAATTTGTGTATTTTTTATCCATCTATCTTTTTTTTTCTTTTCCTTATGTTACATTTAAAACTGTTTTTTGTTCAATTTTTTTTGTTGTTGTTGTCTTGATTGTTATTTTCTTTTAAACTCTCAGTTTTCTATTGATATAAATCGTTTGCCGAATCCCTTCCATACTTTTAGGTACATGCTTTTCATTGCTTTATCTGTGGACAGTTGTGTCCACTTCATTATGAATGTCTAACATTTTTTTTTTCCCATTTTATACTGGATTTCTAAAATAAAAATATAGACTACATCTAGTTAATTATTTAATTGTTAGGGCTCGGATTTTTGTGTAATATCAAGTAAATGATTCTCAATATGGTGCTCAAGAGCCAATTGTGACTTAACGACCAACCAACAGTTATGATTTTGTTTTTCAATCAGAAACACTAGTTAGAGGCTAGAACTCTAGTTGATAACTGTTAGTAACCAGATATCTAGTTTCTAACCAGCCTTTTTAAATTAGATAAAGCATAATTGCAGTTTGCCTAATGATGATGATGACGATGATGATTACTGGATGATTAGTGGAAACCGTTTAACATGAAATGGAAAGGACTGTAATTTTTTTTTGTGTTGAACGAATTTCATGTTAAAAGAAGGAAGTTTATGCTAATTTTAAGAGATTTTACCGAAAATATATTTCTTAGTAAACTGTTTTCACTTAATTATATTATTACCGTAGTTAAGTTTTAAATAGTGGAAAATAGGTACAGTGAAGTGTAGAACTGACGCATTCTGATCTAAAAGCCGGGGGGTCCAGACGTAACGTTTTGCACAACGTTTTTGCCAGTTGCAGTTAAAGAAGTTGTAGACAGAGCAGGAAACTGTGCAATTATGTGAACTGCGTGAAGACGGTACACGGAAACGACATACTGAGGCCGATAGCTCAGTTACCTGCAACGTGCACAGTTTTCCTTTGATTTTCATGTTAGTGGAGTATAGTTTCGATGGATTTCACGGAACTGAGTGGGGAACAACAGTGCTGAAAACTGTTTGTGGACACTCCTGAACTGCAACACTTGTTTGCCTGTGTGGGCAAAACGTTGCGTGTGGACCGGGCTTTAATGAAGAAAACGTTGACGTTTTTCTAACGTTACACTACTGTCTGGCTTTTAGAAATCTGTATGGGTTTTTAAATACTGTGCACTTTTTAGTTGAGAGCGCTCAACCCTGTATGAATGTCATGTAAAATACTGCACTTTTACCATGGCGGGTAGCAAGAATAGTATAAAGTATGGTAAATATATATATTTTATTAAAATAATAAAATTATAAAACAAATATTAATACGCAATTGAGCACTATAAAAATAACTCATATACCGGTATATATTGTTTTTTTTTGCCGACATAATAATAACTACAGTAAACACAGAGAATGTTTCTTCTTTGACGGCAATGCAATTTATTATTATTCATTAGTTCGAACTCATATCAAGTGAAAAATGTACAGAAAATGTTTATTTTTTGTTAATAAAAAAATATGGTACCTATTTCGCGGCATACATTAAACACTTTCTGTGTATAGGATTTTGAAAATACATCATTAATGAATTAATTAATATATATTTCCATAAGAAATAGTCGGCATTTCTATAACAATAGGGAGAAGGGGGTCTTTAGCATACAGTGACATCATTCAATTGTGGGCATAGCTTAAAAAAAGCTATCTGGACTATACTGTTATGATGTTACACATTTGAGCACATAGTTGTAAAACAAAATATTCGAATTTCTAGTGGTTTTTTTATGCAAAATGTTTTTTCTTAACTTTGTCGGCCGATTTTTTTTTTTGTAACTAACATAGTTTGTTTTTCAGTGAAAAGAATTTTGTGCGTGCATTTTTCACCCTTTCTGAATACATTTTGTGTGTTTTTTTTGCTGTAAACGTGTATAACTTATTTTGTTGTTGTTCTTTTTGCATACTAGAGAAATCTTTACTAATTCACTTAATTCTTTTTTACCATGACTACGACGAGTTCTTGTTTTTATATTTCTTTATACCTTATTTATTTTGTGTATGCACGAGAGAACGTTTAGAGCTAAGAAAGAAGACTAAAAAAAAAGACTCAGAAAATCTGCCCATTTTTTTTTTCTCTTAAGAACTTCTTTTTTGAAGTTGATGTACATGTCTTTATTTTTGCATAGTATATATTTTACTTTGCAAATTCCTCTTAAGACTTGTGTTTCAAAGACGTTGATCCGCATCATATGCAAATCCCAGCTTTTTCATTTCTTCTTCGGTTTAGTTTTAGGTTCGTTTTTTGTTTTTGTTTTTTTTTTTCGAATAGGAATATTTTTTGTGTATTGTTTTTCTATGTTGCCTGAAAATATAAGATGACGAAAATTGATTTTCTATTTTTTGTCGTTGTTGTTAGTAGAGATATTTTTAGAGGAAAGGTGATTTGAGGATATGTAAATTTCATTTGTCCACCTTCGACAGTATGAGGTGGGAGGGTGCAAAATGCATCAATCTAGACTTGTACAGACCGGGTGATAAGCGCCGGACATACGTATCCAGCATGCTGGAACATATCCATTACAGAACTGAACAACAGATCTAGGGTCTATACTGAATTTGGTTTGGATGCGATACATGTCGGGCACAGCACTTGTATCTTGAGTCAATGTGGCCAGTGATATTTCGCATCCAAACCGAATTCATTATAGATCTGTTGTTCAGTTCTGCAATGGATTTACTGGCAACTCCCGAAATTTTGTGTTTTGACAGTTACGCATCGTCGTTTTCCAAGTGGCGCCTCTAGCGGGACTATGGTATATGAACTTGAATAGTAAAAGTCAAGTTTTGGACGAGTTCATTTTGTAGCTATATAGGGTGTATTTTTATATATTAGTATAAAAAGTATGGCCGATGAAGAACTACACAGGGCAATTAAAAATCAGGAGGGACGAACATAAGTTGGCTCCGCCCTTTTTATGACGAACGCAACTTCTAATTGGTTGGTTATGTACTCTGACGTCACATCAATCAACGTCGAACCACACAAAAAAAACAGACTTTCACTCCGATTTTCTGTAAAAAAATAATGCACCAGACGGAGCTGGCATCACTTTTGCCTAAGAACATGCAGTCAACGCTTTAACATGGAGAAGATACGAAGTTGCCAGTCCAGTGAAGTAATAGTCTAAGGAAGTTAGTGTGTGTGTTGCATTTGTATTCGCTTCTAGGTGCTTTTTTCCATTGAAAATGGGAAACAGAGAAACGAGCAACACTTTTTAATGTCAAACCATAAGATACTCGATACGCTGGCGACAATGTTTCCGGGAATTATCGCCCCGACCTGTATAAGGCGTTTAAAACCCTGCGTGGGCACAATAATATTAACACCTTTTTTGAGGCAACTGATGGTTTTTTTTTAGTCACCTAATGTATTTTTTTAGTTAATTATTTGGTTATCGATACCCGTATGTAAATTGTCACTAAAATCTATAAAGTTGGCTTCGATCTTAACAAATACATTTGTCATATGCAATCTCATTTCATGGTTTACTTTATCCAAGTTCAGTCTTAACAAAGATTTACTATTATATCATTAAGGGCAGTGGATTATTGGATGACAGGCGTTAGTAGTCGACAAAATAGAAAAGAAGGTTTCCTGATTGACCAATATGTGTTAGTCCTATAGAACAGCACAAATATAAGGTCGTTACCGTTACAAACGAATAAGAAAAGTGCCCCATGATGTGTTTAGTTACTCAAACATTGGAGAGAGAGAGAGAGAGATAGAGAAGAAAAACACATTGCATTCAATTGCAGTTTTTGTTGCATTTTGGACGTGATGTAATTAGTTGACACCCTGTGGACTTTTGTATGTGTGTTCGTGTTTGCGACAGACCCACACATTTCACATCTTCGATCTTTTATTTTTTCTCCTTTTTTTCTGCAATATGGATGGACATTCTATAATATTGTTTGTATACACTGTGACTAGACATTTTGCGAAAAATATATATGTATTCTTTGCCTAAGTTATTTTCAAACGCGGACTGTATTACACACACATATTATCAATTTAGATAAAACTGTTCTTTTGTCTAATACATTTTTAATATTTCTATCACTATGTGATTTTTGGGGGTGGGGGGTTCTTTATCTCTTTGTGTACTTTTAACATTCTCTCTTATGGTGTTCGTGCTCTTATTTGTGTGTGTATATGTGACTGTTTTTTTTTACTTGTATGTGTGTGGTGTGCGGGTCTTCCTTCTTTTGCTATGCTTTGACAAGTTGCCAAAGCAGTTGAGCTAGCGTTTTTTTTTGTTGCCATGCTTACCGTTGGCGACCTAGTTATCAAAGCAACTTGTAATTTCTTGTGATTTAATATTAGCTAAGTTACGAGATCCGTATTTACACAAACACACACTGTGTTTACAGAGATGATGGTCTGGATCCACACATGCATTGAAATAAGCAAAAAAAAATAGAGATATAGAAAGAAAATATTGCAGTAAAGTTTCAGCTATATTTCTGCGTTTCTTAGCATTGAATGGTTCTCTCACAATAAATAGAAAACATATTTAAATTTATGAAAGAGTAGAGGAGTTTATACATGTAGAGAGAATACTACTACAGGTATTATTATGCAAATTCCTTTTCCAGTCGAATTTTGTTTTTGCATTTGTGATCTTAACCTTAGGTTTGAGGGTCATATTCATAATCATTGCAAAGTCAAAGCTAGTGCTAAACTTAATCAACTTTGCATGAAATTTCCTATCCCAGTACTATCATTGACTTAGAATTCATTTAAAATACGACCAATTTTTTTTAAATTGTTGCTACACATTTACGTGTACTTGAACTCCGGGTTTTTTTTGTTCTTTCATGGGAGAGAGAAGGTGGATAACTTACTCCACTTCCACTCTTGTGTATTTTTTGCGCTATCATGGTTACACATTATATTATACATATTAAAATGTATTGACATTTTATGGAGCCAAGGGGGTGTATCACCTTTATGCAAGAATATCAATAATAGGAATCGAAATGTATATACATGTATATATATACAGTATGTATGGGCCTCTATATTAATATATACCGTATATATAGAGAGAGATATATGAAATCCAATGAAGAATGCATGTGTGTGTGTAGTCTTTTAATACGAGACACACCCGAGATTGTGCGACTCGTAATCAGTTGGCACCTTGACTACGTCTTGTGACGTATTCAATGACGTTAGCCATGTAATCTCTTGAACAATCCTCTTTTCTGTTTTCATGTCAATGGGTTTTTTTTTTTCTTTTCTTTTCTTGATCAGCTTCTGTTTTTTTTGTAGCCTTTGTGTTTCATATGTTACGATATAAATAAAATATCACTGGGTCATTTTAACATGGTCTTGACCATTATTGTGTGTGCAAGCACGCCGCACACATTTACTTCTTATTGATGCTGTGGCAATTTTTCTGAGAGCAATTATTGCCTTTTGCAAGTCGAAGTTGATCGTTTAATTTCTAATGTAATATAAATGTTTTAAATGCATAAAAAAAGAGAAAATATTTGCACTAAAAATGTGTGTATAATTTTGTAGGACAATTAATGTTCAGTTTGATGCGCAGATGCCACAATATTTTGATAATTGGAAGACAAGCAATAATTGAGTGTGTAAGAAGAGAGAAATGGAGAGAGAGAGAGAGAGAGAGAGAGAGAGAGAGAGAGAGAGAGAGAGAGAGAGAGAGAGAGAGAGAGAGAGAGAGAGCGCGAAACGGCAATGTTTTATTACAGCAACAAGACACTTATTAGATGCGTCGGCGGCGGCGCTCCAATTATATGACTTAATTTAAGGGCGTATCACTTGTATTAATATTGCTTTAACTAAATTGAAGAAATGTGGCATCCATTAGGAAGAAAGAAAGAAAAAAAAAGAGAGCGAGAAAGAATTATCTTATCTTCTATATTACTAATAAGTAATAACAAAAAAAGCATGTTAAATATAGTTATAAGGTTTAGTGTGTTAATGTTATTTTTTTTTTAAATGCGAGTGTCCAGACAACTACATCCGAGAAAACTCTTCGACTTTTCGATTAAATAATAACATTGCTCACAATATTTATTTCTAGACGCTGTCTCTTTATCACAGATGGGAGCAGTAAAGTATTTTTTCTGCATTGGTTTTTCTGTTTGAATGTGTGCGTGTGTTGGTGTCATGTGTGTGTGTGTTCTCGTGTTGTGTTGTATGTGAACGTGTAATTTGCACGTAACACATACACACACGCTTGCAGCAAGTAAGCAATCTGCATATATATTTTGCTTTCTTATTGCAGTTTTTTTTACAGGTTAGTAGTGATTGCGCCATTACAAGGGGCTAACTTCTTTTCGTCTCTTTCTAGTTCTCTTTCTATCTTTGTATTAATCTTTTGCTTTGTGTGTGTGTGTATTTGTGTTTGTATATATATACATATGTCTACACTTCTATCTGGTCTCTCTCTTTCTCTCTCAACTACAATTTCAAGTCCAATTGTCCAATTTCCGTTCGTGTTAAGCTACCCAAGTGTAGCAGAGGTACTACGAATTACGTGTTGTTGTAGTGAGAGTAGGAATTATTTCTTCCGTTTACTGTAACCGTTTTTGGAGTGTGAAATGGCATAATATTAAGCTTATTTTTTTAGCATACAATGTACGTGTGTGTATTGGGGGGGGGGGTGTTTTTGACGTGCCTGAAATCTTCGAAGTGTTTCGACGAACACACACCATCAGAAGAATATCCTTTTTCAACTGGCCACAACCACTACCACCTCTTTCTGTTTCTCTCCAGTCTTTTTTTTTTCTTCTTCAACTTTTCTTTCTCTCCTGAAGTATTGATCTTTTACATGGCAATCGACCAATCTTTCTTAAAGTTGCTTGATCGGCGAGAAAGAAGAGAACTTAGTATGGTGCCAATGGCGGCGGCGGTGATGATGGTGATGGTGGTGGTGGCGGCGACGATGATGGTAGTGGGTGCATTTTACTTGTTACAAACCACATCCTTCATAGTCACGAATTCGACAAATTTTCCAAAATGCTGCTACAGCTGTGCGTTCTTTCTTTTTTTCTATGGAAGTTTCTCATTTCCTTCCAATTCCTGGACTAAAAGAATTTTCTCTTTTCATGTTTTGTTACTATTACTGATAAAACAGATTTTACTGGATCCTAAAGATCCTCTTTACCTTTTTCTCTATGAAAAATAAATCTTGTCTCAATTGGTCATCAAATGCATTTTCTAGTTTGCATACTTTTTTTTCTTTCGAAAGGTAATGCAAACATTAATGCATTATGAATTTTATTTCTCATGAGAACTTTAAAGACTGGATGAACCAGGGTACGAGGGGGTTCAAAATGTATTGAACATGCGAGCCACATATGGAATTTGCAGGGGGGGGGAAGGGATTTAAAGCACAAAATGATCTTCTATTATTGCAAAGGTATAGCATCAATGCAATTTGTGAATCTATTGCTCAAATTTCACAAATACTTCTTCTATACCAGATGGCGTAAACTGAAAAATAAAAGAAGAGAAGAAAAAAAATGAACACATGTTTTCTTAAGATATTTCTTATGCATGCAAAGGAATCTACATAATAAAATATATAAGAAAGAGAGAGAGAGAGAGAGAGAGAGAGAGAGAGAGAAAGTGGGGTTTTATACAAATTCATTGAGCATTAGCCCCAGAAATGAATTTTTGATTCTGTTATATTCACTAATGCCGGGTATAACTTAAAATGGGATCGTTTCTCAATAACGTTTTTGGATTTTCTTTAAAAACTTTTTTTTATATATATATATTTGGGAAAGGGAAGAAGAAGAAAAATGTAAGAATATCATGTTTTTATCCTGTTACTATTACAGGAAACATCGTTTTTTCTTCAAAGTAAATTAACTATATCTAGATATTTGCATTCGCTTCGCTGAATGGTTCAAAGATGTAGTGGGTTTTTTTTCTGCCCCCCGTTTTTTTCTTATTTATAAAAGTTTTTGCATTACATTGCTTAAAATCTATGGAAACTTGTACTTCCATTTAAAATGGTGGTTAGAGAGAGAGAGAGAGAGTGAGAGAGAGAGAGAGGGAAAGAAAGAAAGAGGAGGAATATTCTGAAATCTTTAAGTAAAAATAAATCGTGAGCATGTATAACAATTCTATTGTTAAAGAACTACTTTAAAGAAAGTTTTAAATTTAAAAGGAGGAGAAAAATTCTTCTAAAATAATATTTTTTTTTCTTCTCCTTTATTTTTTTCATATTTACATATAGAGACGGATAATATCAAGGGATCTAAAAATTCAGTTTATCTATTTATTTTTTTCATGTTTGAAATATGTCTAAATGTGGAATTTTGTTAAATCATAAAAAATATTACAAACAGCGATTTTTCATTTTTTTTTCTCTTAAAATCTTAAAAGATTATAACAAAAAATATATATAGAGATATAGATATTGACAAAGTAATAATTGAAACTTTTGAATTTTTTTTTAGTTGTTTAACTTTGGATTTTCGTGTGTTGAGGAGGAGGAGGAGGAGGGCTATATATGGAGAGAGGGAATGTTGTGGAGGGAGGGGGGCTGGGGGCGGAAGTAAATTTACTATAAAGTGCGTTTTTATAAAACCATTTGTCATACTTTTGTGATGGAGAGAAATGATCTTTTGAATATAGTCTGTAGAATTCAAAAACCGGGGTGGAAGAACTGAGTTTCACTGGGTTGGAAGGGTGTGTAAGGGGGAGGGGGGGGGGGGGTACAAATCCATTTTATAATCTAAATAACATTTTTTTTCCCAAGACCTTCGTTTTTCTTTCTTTTCTGAAATTTTATTCAATAATAGAATAAAAAAATACATAATATTTTTTTGACTTCCAAGGGGCCATTATAGGTTTTTAGTGGCCCACTAACAGATGTTTCTTTTAAATTTAAAACATATCTTTTGAAGGAAAAAAACAAACATTTATTATAATAATGTTTTAAAAGAACTGCCAACTATTATATTTTATTTTGTAATGAAAAACTGTTGAGATTTGTCATAAATTTCCCAAGACATTTTTAAAAAAAAACTTGTGGGAGCCCCACTAGCATGTCAAACAAATACAATTTGGCTCACCACGTCAGTAATGTTGGATATGTCATTATTACACATTTTGTTGAACATTATTCATGGATTTAGACTACCGTGTGACGTCACATTCATGAAGAATATAGTCTAAAGTCTAGTACACACACCTGATAATTTAAAAGCATTTAAATAACAAATGTGTTCTACCCGCCCTTTTTATGATGAACGCAACTTCTAATTGGTTGGTTATGTAGTCTGACGTCACATGCTCCGCCCTTTTCAACGTCGAACCACACAACAAACCAATTAGAAGTTGCCGGTTGTCATAAAAGGGCGGAGCCAACTTGTATTCGTCCCGATTTCTAAATGCCTGTTAGTTTGACACAGGGTGGCCGTGAAAAGGAAGCCGAGTGTCCAACTTTTGACATTGGAGAGTATTGAAAGGCATATTCGGGCAAGTGTCAGTTTCCTTTTCCCCGCTTCAAAGGTTTCCAATGTTTGCCCCAACGTTGTACCAATGTTGGTGTCTGAAGGTGGGCATACACGGTCCTATTTATTGGAATCAACAGTTGAAACCAACAAATTGGATCATGTACTGCTTCATGTTCTGATCATACTTGCTTTGTTGGTTTCAACACTGTTGATTCCAATAAATCTGACCGTGTATGGGGACCTTGACCTATTCATCAATTGCGAACGTGTACAAGTGTCCAACTGGCAAATGCTAGAGGCATATATTGGAGACAAATATGGGTACAATGTTGGACGTAGTGTATCCAATCCTTATGGAATGGAATGCTTCGTAGGTAAAGCTATAAGTTGAGCAACCTGTATGTATATATATATATATCTTGTTAAAAATAGTGTACAAGTGTTCAATATATAAAAAATAATGTCTGAATGCGCAATCTATTAGATTTTTTTAAAAGATTTTTTTAAAAAAAAAAAGGTTTAAGTGGTATTGATTTTATTTTTGTATTCTCAAAACATGTTTTGAAATCACTGTGCATTGTGCATGCAACCGGAATCTTTTGAATTCAATAAGAAATGGATTTGTTATCCCAATCTCCATTAATAAAGAAACTTATTTGGTCGATATTTTTGTTGATATTTTTTGTTATTTGCTCTCATCTCAAATTGAGAGTTCAATTTTTTTTTTTACAATTTTACAATTTTTTTTTTGTTGCTTTCTTTTTTTTTTCTGCTCTCCAATTATTTCTGCTTAAGTTGCCGTTTATTTTTTAATAACTACAACAACAACAACCCAAGTTCCTATATTATTATATTGATAAACATGAACTTTTTTCTATTTTTATAAGACGTTATCTCTACATTTAAACTAGAAATTCACGGTACATTTATTTATAGCTGCTATTTTGAATTCCACGAAGGTACATCTTCAACATGTGATATGTTTTTATGTTATGTTTTTATGTTATGTTTTTTTCCCCATCTTGTGTGTTCGGTGACTTGACTGTGTGGTTTTTTTTTGTCGTTTGTGTGTCGTTGTGCCACTTCGTGTCTGTGTCTGTGTCGCACTTTGTGTATATTTGCGCTTTTTTTTTTCTTTCTCATTTACACCCTCTTTTTTTTTCTCTCCTCCTCTGGATGCGTTATTTAACGTCAATTTGAATTCGATTGGATCAAGTTAGAAATTTAGAGCTTGAAACGAACGTAATTGACGTGCTTATGTATATAAGGTGAAATGAAAGCAAAATTGTGCAAACGGTTCTATAGGGGGAATTTTTTTTATGTTCTGGGAAATCTTTTTCCTCTTTACTCTTAAGTGACAAATAACGAATTTGAATTGAGAGAAATTGTCGAACCCATTTACGGTATAATTTCTTAGGTCAGAAATGCTTTTCTCTGTCTGTCTCTCTCTCTCACTCTTTCTGTTTCTCAACTGTAAACACATCGTCAGAGAAAATTTTCTTAACTTTTTTTCTTCTCGTTTCATCCAAATGAGATTAAAGCCCATTTGGCCAAGTTTACATTTCAATTGATCTTATTTTTTTTTTTGGCATGTCCCCTAATATTAGCTTCTTGAAAAAAAGGCATCGATTTAGGGGTTTTTTCATCATCTCTTTCTACCCCTCTAATATAAATTTGAGTGGGTATTCTAGTCTCTCTCTCTCTCTCCCTCTCTTTTTCTGGTGCCGATATTGTTGTAGTATTGGAATGTGAATATGTCTTGAGAAAAAGGAGGCCCGGGAGAGGGGGGGGGAGTAAAGAATTAAGTCACTTAATGGAGATGGCTCTTTTTATTCTTTTGCTCGCTTTTTCTTATGTGTCTGCTTTTATTATGGAGGTAATTTAAATTCTGTGATCGAAAAGAAGGGTGTTCACAAACCAAAATCGACTTAACCTGATATTGCCCTTCCAATTTATGATTACGAAGTAATTCTTTATATATTAGGATTTTTTTCTCTAACTTGTAAGACAATGAGAGAGAGAGAGAGAGAGAGAATTTTTTTAAAAAAAGTTCAAACTAGGTCTAGACTGACAAACATTCATAAGACAAATATAAAGAAATGTTTTCTTTCAGATATTGATTACTTTTAGTTGTTTTTTCAACTTTTAACATTTCAGAGAATTTGATTGTTCGCAATGTTGTATGTAGTGCTGAATAAGCGCCAATTGGTAATGAACACCAAACTATAAAACAAGTGTCAAGCTGATTAAGAGTCGTTATTGGACTATATATTCAAAAGAAACTTACGGCAAAAGATACAATTTTCTTATAGGTTCTTGAGTAGTTACTTAGCTAATGTTCTAAAAGTAATTCGATGTCCATAAAAATTAATTATTTTGTGGAAAAAATTTCATAAATTTTATCACTTACTAATTATAGTTAAAATCAAACTGGAGTTTTTTTTTAAATAGTTTACCAAGACTTTATAAACGGTTAAAAAGTGTGTTGACAAATTTTCTGATGAGTTCGTTTGGGAACTTTGCTTTATTGTACAAATTGAAGCTAATTAAGCATATTTTCATTTCACATTTAGTTCTATATCTATATTTAGTTCTATTATCTTTCATTTAAATTTCTTTTCGACTGGTTACCGCGTTGTCAATTTGTATTTAGGCATTTGGTGTTGTTATCAATTTAGTAAGTTTTACAGGGTTGCCGCTCAACTTGAAAACCTAGATGTGTCAGGAAATTTAGCAAAAAAAAAATGAATGAAAAACGTGTAATTAGATAATTTTTCCCCCCAAAAAACGTCAGGGACAATAGACTACTGGTTATTATTAGCAAGAGGGAACATGTATCTATCAGAGATGTCTATTATTGCAGTGTACAGAAGTTCTTTTTTAAAAAAAAACAACCTGGAAAACATTCAACTTTGATATGTAAAACCTGGAAAAGTGAGGAAATTTCAGAAATGAAAATCGGTGACTTTGTTACACTACAAATGAAAATTATCTTTTGCAAGTGGCGACGGACGCTCAACTCTACAGGAGTTGGAGCAACTCATCAGATTCACTACATTTCAGGAACAAAATTTCTTTTATTTGAAGTTTCCATACTCAAATGTTGTTTCTGTTAATTGGATTTTTCGGTAGAGTTTTTATTTGTAACACGCTGGTTCTGTGTAATGTTATTTCTATCGTTTTTTTTTTCTTCTTCCTATCACATTGCATCTGTCTCTTTCCCTCTTTTTTTCTTTCTCCAACTATCATTTTTTTTTCTAAGCATATTATACACACAAAAAAAATACTTCTATTTTGGAAGAGATACATTATATCAGATAGGTATTTAGAACTATTTTCATCTTGAGTCGATTTCCGGATATGGAAACACTTGAGATTGGTATTTTTTTACAGTTATTATTGAACCAAAAAAAGCAACATAGAAAAGACACCACAAATGTGAAAACCCATTTCTATGGCATATATACACTTGTATTGCAATATATATATATACAGTTTGATGGTTACGAGTTCAATTTCTATTTTTCTTTTTATATATATATATATTTTTTCTTCTTCTCTTTGTTCAACCGTTATATTTATATAAAGAGAAGTGTAACCTCTTAGACGTAGATTTACGGAAGTTGCCAGGAAACAGTTTAAACCCAACCACTGATATTTTTTTTTGCTTTTTTTCTTTCTTTCTTTCTTTCTTTTCATACTTCTAAAGTTCTTATATACATGTACCGGTACAGTATATGTACCGTGTACGATTTTAACTATCACTTTATGTATGTTTCATTTGTGTCTGTTAGTTTGTGCGATTTTTAAGGGCCTGGAACGCACAGACTACATTTGGTGGTCGATTTCGATTGTTAAAATAAAGTCGGGCTGTCGCCTGTGTGCCCCACAGCCTAATCATCCACTTGGGGTAACATTTTGCAGTCGAAATCGGCCTCCAAAATAGGCCTGTGTTGTTCCAAGGGGACGAACTGTGTCTGTTTTGTATTTGTGTTTTTTTTGCACTTGCTGAAGTGTGGGTTGCATTTTTTTTGCTTATACTGTAAGTAGTTTATAATAAAAACACTTATTGAGTCAAAATGATAGAAATGTGGACTGTTGCTCACTTAGCCTACAAAAAGCTGTTAAATGTGTGAAATGAAACATCAAGATTAGCATTCTATATACATGTATATACTAGTGGGGTAACCCGTCATAAATGATGGGAGCAAAATTCACAGGCAATTGTGTCCAGCATTAGAATTTCTTTTCCTCCACCCTTTTATGACGTCAGACCAAGTCACAAACCAATTAGAAATTGATGACGTTCATAAAAGGGCTGAGCAAAAGAAATTCTAATGCTGGGCACAGTTGCCTGTGATAAATTCTAGTTTAATTTTGCTACTATTATCCCCTTCCCTTTTTATATTTGAAAGAGAAAATGAGTTTTTCATTTTCTCTGGTGTGCGCATGCGCGTCGTTTGTTCCTTTTTTTACTCCTTACATTTCAATTTCAGTCACCACCTCCCACTTTTTTTTCCTCCACGTTTCTCTCTCTCTCTCCCCCCCCCCCTTTCTACACTTTCCAACCTTTTCTCCCCTCTCCGATTTAATATCAATGGGGTTCTTGGATGGGGAGTGTGCAACATATAGTTGACCTTGAGAAAAAAAGTGGTTTATTCATTTAAATTTAATGTATATAAATTCCGATGTTACACACACACACAGACATGACTTAATATATATATAATATAAAAACATGATGGCAATTTTCTATTCCTGAGCTTTTTATTATCACAATGTGTGTGTGTGTCACAAACATTATACATACATTATACATATTCATTGTCATCTATTGAACATAAAAGCGGAGAATGGTGTGAATATTCTCTTTGACATTATCAAGATTTTTTTTTGTCTTTTGAATTACATAATTATAAAGTGAAAGACAACCTTTTTTTATCATTTTTATCTACTTTAAATTTGTTAATGAAGGTTTTTTTTTTCGTGTGGTAATTCAAGAGTTCAACGCGATTTTTTTTATATTACTGTATATAAACGAATTTCTTTTTTTTTTTTTTTTCCTTTTACTAACACAGTTTGAGACTTTGGGTGCAAGTTTTTTTGTACACTCACAAATTTTACTATTACTTTTTTCTCTCTCTTTTCTTTCTCTCATATAAAATGACATATACTCACTAACAGACCAAATAGAACATTTTTCTAATGCATTTCTCTTGTTAAATTAGCATGTGTATGTGTGTGCCTCATTTACAGACACACACACATATACACTATTTCTCTATTTGTCTTCATTTTAAGTATTTTTCCTGAGCCTAAATATATATATGTACTGTATGTTTCTAGATTGGTTTTTATTCATTTCTTTCGTCTTATTATTAGCCCACTCTATTTCTTTCAAACTTTATATATACACATATGTATATATACATATATACATATATACATATATATATATATATATATATATATATATATATATATATATATATATATATATATATGTATATATGTATATATGTATATATGTATATATACATATGTGTATATATAAAGTTTGAAAGAATATATATATATATATACTGTATATATATATATATATATATATATATACTGTATATATATACTGTATATTATAATAAATTTTGCCTGTCCTGACATTTTAGTGATACACAGACATCGATACAATTTTTTTTCTTCAAAAATCTCTCTTTCTGACTGACTACTGTCTCAGAATTTCTATTTAAATTCATGTAAATTTTTCTTATCCTTTTCTTCTGATTATATATGTATATGTTTTTTTTTAGTTTGAGTGGCCCTTTTTTTTCTCCGCCTACTTAACTTGTGTGTTTGTTGCACATCAATCCGATCTAATGTCATTTCGAGAGTTGATCCATACAACAAGACATAAGAAGGGTGGGGGGGGGTTGCCCCTTTTTATACCTTTTTAAATCCTGTTTCTTTATATTTTTTCTTTCTATCTAATCTTGAATGTGATTTTGTAGACGTTGTAGACATCTGGGAAAAATTGTACAAGGATTTTTTTTTATTGGCCCTTCTTTTCTTGCTCTCTTCTTATTTATTTCCTTCTTTCTATCTTTCTCATAAATATAAACATATGCCAATCGAAATAACGGCAGTAAGAATATATTTCGATTCTTAGTTGTCTTTCTTTTCTTCTTTTTCGTCTTCTTCTTCAATCGAAGTAGTTTTCAATTGGATTTCGTTTCAAGTCTCTAATGTTATATTCTTCTAAACTTAATTTGCAAGATTGGCTGTTTTGTTTGTTTGTCTGTCTGTCTTGTATGTAACGCAATGTTACTCATTGTTGTTGTTGTTGTTGTTTAACTTATCAGCAATGGAAGAGAATTGTAATCTCTCGGTTGAATTATTTTGTCATGAATTTAAAGATTGGTTTCTGGGTTCTTGTTGTTGTTGTTGTTGTGAATTAAGCTTTGCGATTGGATTTTATGGTGGTTTTTTCTTTTGTCTCGCCAAGAGTCAACGTTATTTTTCTGTTTATGAAAAGCATTTTTTTAAAAAGATTTGTTGAGTTGTGTTGGTCATTGGCTTTGTTTGTGTGAATCTTTATGTGATTGGCAGTAATCAAGTTGATTGTTTAATCAATAAGAAAAATACTCAAGAGAAAATAAGAAACGAAGATTTAACGCACGCATATATATTTATGCATAATTGTGATTTAACATTGTTACTACAAATTGTGTGCGCCACCTCACCAATACAGGTTTTGCTCCACCCTGAATTTTCTTACAAATCATCCCATTTGTAGGAAAATAATTTTGTATAAAAAGTTGGCGCACAAAATAAAAGCTACGATAACTTTATCACATTGTTGTTGTGGTGGCGCAAAACTCTCAAGATGGTTTATGAACAGCTGATTGTTGAACTCTGATTATATATAGAAGCTAGAAGGGGTTCCTCGATCACTTACGGGTATTTTTATGTTGATAATCTTTCAAAATAAACTTTTTATAGATAAAAATGTAAAACTCGCATGAAAAAAACTTATTTTGAAAGATATCGACATAAAAATACTCGTAAGTGATTGAGTTACTCTTCTAGTTTCTAAAACACATTCAAGTTTTTTTTTTATTTCTCTTTCATGAAAGACAGAATAATCATAGTTCGAGGGTGCGTTTACACGTCAAGACAAATTTAACTAATTTTTCAACAAATAGTTTTAATCATTTTTTAAGTTTTTATAATGTGAACTGGAAGTTATTGTGGCTATGTCGATTTTTTTTCTTTGGAACAACATTAAACATTATGCAAGTGGAAATACACACTTGCAAATCTACGGTACAAATCTTAAAAGTTTTTATTTTTGTCTGTATTATGTGTTGTAAAATAAAACGTGTAACAATTTTAGCCTTGCGCCAAACATTCCGGTGTGTCAAGCTTGTGACTACAAAAGGCTTTTCAAGTACATTCTTCTTAATAACACATAATACTATTAGTCTATTACTACACATTAAAGAGGTTATTACTAAATAAATATAGTTAAGCTTGTAAACGCACTTCAAATATGTTTTACAACTTTAATTTGTGGTTTATCTTGAAGTGTAATTAGGAGCCATCTTTACTCAGTTCTTTTTTTTTTTTAAATCAAAAACACTTTAACTAGTTGACAACTGATAGTAGCCAGACATCTATCATCTAACCACCGTTTTTGTTTAGAAAAAGCTTAATTGCAGTTGCTCTAATGATGATGATGATTGGCACTTGGGCCACAAATTGAGAAACATTTGCTTAATATTGCCTAAAAATCTGAGCCCTACTAATGAAACAAAAATATGTTGATACTAGATTTATTTTATAATACATTACTTATAGGTATATTTAAAGAGACCGTCATTACCTCCAGAAATTTCTATTGAAAATATTTTCAAGACTTACCAAACAATTGTCAAAACGATTTTTAAATTTTAAAATAAGTCAGTAAAAAACATAAAAAAGTTAAAAATGAAGTGACTTTTCCTGAGTCACCAAACGACTCTATTTTTAATTTCCAAAAAAACGATAGCCTCTCCCTTTTTTATGTCAAGGGTTGTCACTTTACATTTCCCATAATTCCTTAATCACAAATACATGTATTTCCTAGTCATATTGAACTCAATTACAACCTTCTATGTGGGGAATAATTCAATATTAAATCCATGGTATATTCAAATGAAAGTATAGTGAGCTGGTGACAACACGTCAGAATTTGAATAGAGTAGACTTTGGGGGGTTTTGTTGCCAATGCCTGTTGTTTGGTGGCGCATCTATCGGATAAACTTCATTTACATGAAGTCAACTGATTTTTAATGTTTTAAATTTATATAAATGACTTATTTCAAATTTTAAAATGCGTTTTGGTAATCATTGAATAATTCTTGACAATATTTCCAGAAGAAATTTCTGGCGGTAATGGTCTCTTTAATTTTTCACCTGTTATTGGAATTTTTAATTAAATGTACGTCATTTAATTTTTAGGGGTTTTTTAAAAAAAAGGATATATGCTCGTATATTTTAGGTTTATTGTAGCTTGTTCTCAAAAATATATTTTCGAAGATTGTATTTTTTCATAGCCTTTTCTCCATATTTTCCTGTAAGTCACCAAGAATCGAAAAAAGTCATTCATCATTTATTGAAGGGTATTTTTTGAAGGAGGAAGGAGTGAGGGGGGAGGTGAGGCTATGTGCAATTGAAAGTCATTTTTTATGTCAGGTTGAGAATTTATTAACGTTGGTGTCCTGTCACAAACAGACAGGTAAAGTTGGATGTAAGGTGGGAGGAGAGAGTTTACTGAATATTTTCTGACCCTTTCTCAGGGTTTTGAACATGGATGTAAAAAGTAGGGGGTTGGAATTGGGGTTTATTTGGAGAAAAGGGGAGGGGGATGAGAAGAAAAAGAAAGATTGTTCTGGATATTTTTCTGTCATGAAGAATGAACAATGGAAGTTTTTAGAAAAGGAGAGTGATAGGGGGAAAAAACGAGGTGAGGTGGGTTTTTTGTTTGCTTCAATGTTTTGTTTAGGGTCACGGGAAGAATATTTTTTTTATTCTCGCAATAATAGATTCTACCTATGAAAAAAAAAACTTCTTTATCGACCCATAAATAAAGTGATGAAAACATATAGTGTAAAAATCTTTATTTTTTAGAGGGTGGGGTGGGCTTAAGCCAAAATCGATGTTTTGTCTTTTTTTTTGTTTTCTGTTGTTATAGTCCGGTAACGTACGAGATGGTGGAATCACTATTAATCCCGACAAGATAAATTGGTTTTTGTTTTTAATTTAGCATTTAAAAAAATACAATTAATTGTACTCGGAACAAACATTAGCCAATCCAATTTTAGAAGACAAGGACTTTTTTTATCCCATTTTTAAGATGACATTGAAATTGTGATAGAAAGTAGAAGGGGAAAGATTCTAAATAACAAAACTAAAAGCTGGGGTTTTTTTGTTGATGGTGTTTCAGAACAAACGTTTATTGCTGATTTTAAAATAACAAAAGATGATTTAGTCTAGAATTAAGAACAGTTAGTTATAAAAAGTTAATTTTTAAAGACGACCTTACCCCTTGAAGAGTGGCAATCACTGCTAGCATTCAACCCCTTTAAGGGTAGCAATCACTGCTAGCATTCAACTCCTTGAAGGGTGGCAATCACTGCTAGCTTTTAACCCCTTAAGGGTAGCAATCACTGCTAGCATTCAACCCCTTAAGGGTAGCAATCACTGCTAGCATTCAACCCCTTAAGGGTAGCAATCACTAGTAGCTTATACATATTATTTAAACTCATTTTTTATGATAAACGGAAACATTGAACTTGTAGTGATGCTGAACTCAGATTAAAATGTACTTTTATGATCAGACAATTTTAGAACTGATGTAATGAATTGAGGAAGAAAATTTGGTTTCTTATAAGTTTTGAATATTTTGAAAATAATAATTTAATTTATTTTCATTTTTTGTTTGTCTTAGATGTTTCTAGTGGTTTTTCTTTTCTTCTTTGTTTTGCAATCCATAATGTTAAAAATACAATATCGAAGTATTGGTTTTGATGGGTTTCACTTTTTTAGGCGGCTCAGGGTCGATGTGTGTTTCGGTGTGCACGTTCTGTTTGTGCAAATTGTTAATTTGTGCGTGTTTTTGTATACATGTTATTTTGTCGGTTCTGTTTTGTGCACTTGTATTAGTTTTTGTGTGTTTCTGTATGGTGACCGTGTGTGTTAGTTTACGTGTAGTATGTGTGTATGTGTTCTTTGTGTGAATATGTTTTGTTAGTTTGTCTCACCTTGTGTGTTATGGTATTCTAACATAGGACACTGTATCAGTCCACTGTATAATGGACTGTCACAGAATGAATTGAATTGTTGAGGCTATTAGTAACTTCACTTTTTTGAAAGCATTTTGAACTTAATATGTGTGTGTGTGTTTTCATTTTATGAGAATGATTATGTTTTTTTGATCTATCTAGTTTTTTTGTTTAAAGGGAAGCTCACATTACTCTTCTACACATTTGGAAGAAATGTAGCCAGCAATTGCTCTTGTTTTGTGTTTTTTGACTTTTTCTTTTATCGGAGGTTTTTTGTTTCCATTTTTATTCTCATTTTTTTTTAACTTCTACGCTTTTTATTTGTTTCGATTTTGTCGATTTTTCCCAAAGGGACACGTCATCTTGTTCTCGAATCGGTTCGAACAACATTGACTAAGCTTACATTAAAAAAGAAAACGATCTTTAAAAGTTCTTTTTTTAGTCATTTTTTTTTGTCTCGATACAGTTTAATATCTACTGGCATAATTAGAATTTATTGATTTAATTTAATTCACTCATTTTTTTTTTGTTATGTGTGTGTGATGTCTTTTCTATGGTGGTGATGACCCCCGACTGACCACTCCACTCAGAAGAAGAAAAAATATTATTGCTATATTTTATAGAAATTTTTTTCTTCTTCTAAATTGACTCATATTTTGTTGAACTATAAATTGAATAGTTATTATGAGAAAAGTATTTGATAGAAAATGTTCGGATTATTACAGAAATGATTTTTTGAGATAATTTATTATTTTTGCTTCTATCTTTTTATGGGCGACATTTTTATGTCGAACAAAGTTCTCTCTTTTTTTCTTCTTCTTCTTCTTGTGTCTCTAACTGCAAATTGGTATATTGTGTCGTAAACTAAGAGAAGGGACACTCTTGATGGTCGAATTGACCATCTATAGGCTGTTTAGACTTTCGAAGCCTCTTAGGAATGTCAGTGACGTTATTGATTGTAACTTGTAATTTTGACATTGTTATAAGTTTAGTTATATGGTTTTTCAACTTCCCCCCCCCCCCCCCTTCCTTCATCTCATTTCTTCTCTCTTTTTTGCTCAAAAGGTTGCCTTATTCAACTGGCCCCCCCCTCTCTTTGTGTATTGTGTGTTATGTGTATATGTGCGTGCGTGCATTTGTTAAACTGTGTTATTTGTGTGTATGTGACTGAGAAGACCTCGTTGTTGTTGATGAAGACAAGGTCTGAATTGTATCTGACATAAATCATAATATTGGGTTGGACGTTGAAGTGGATTGGCTCTTCCAAAATGGACATGAGCATCCATCGTCCACACACACATATATATATATCGAATATGGCCGTGTAACTTACTCCATTGATCATACTTTAATATCTTTCTTATATTTTTTCTCCTCTTCGTGTCTCACTTGGATGTCACGATGATGATGATGATGGAAGTTGCTGATTGCTTTTATTCCTTAGATCAGGAAACCGTTTTTGGGAAGGGCACACAAGGTGCACACACAAACACATATTGTTTGGTTACCCACTTGTGTGTGTGTGTGTGTTGTATATTTATAGTTTGTACTATTAGGTGTGCCATGTAAAATATTTTTATTACATGTTGCAAACGGAAATAAAGGCTATTACATTAAGACTTTAATAACAAGAAAGGTTGATATGAGGATTGGACAAAAATGTTGACTTTTAAGTGAGGTTTGTGTTAGAAATTTGTTGATATTTTTAGTGTTTTGTTGCCTATGAACTAACTAACTGGAGAAATTTTGTCTTTGAGCTTTAGTTTTATTGTTGTTTATCAAAACGTTCACTTGACCATTAAAAAAGGGGTGGTGATGGCGGTAATGGTGGCGCTTTATAGTTAGAATTTTTGGGTACTTTATGCAATATCACCCCAAATGTTTCTCAATATGATGAGGCCCAAGAGCCAATTGTGAAGTTAAAACCCCATTTAGATCAAACAACGATTGTTTTTTTTTAAATCAAAAACGCCAGTTAGAGGCTAGAACTCTAGTTGAAGGCTGTTAGTAACCAGACATCTAGTCTCTAACCAGCCTTTGTAGATTAGAAGAAGAAAAAATAAGTGCAGTTGCTTTAGTGGTAACGATGATTACTTCGCCATTGGCACTTGGGCCACAAATTGAGAACCATTTGCCTAATATTGCATAAAAATCCGAGCCCTGCTAATATCTTTAACCCTACGTAATTTTTGTAATCATCTTTAAAAATAATAGAAGTTTACCCCTTACTTTCAAACTTAGAATAAAAATAAATCACTTACTGATAACAATAGTAAATCATTTTGCCTTTACGTTTACTGTAGTAGGTAATCATTAAAATCTAATTAATCATTTTAATGATAATTACTGTAGATGTTAGATAAAATCCATATTCACTTTATTAATCTAAAGATTGTTTCATGGCTTTGTTAGAATATAGTAAAATATATATATATATTTTTTTTCATTTAGGCATCATTAAAATATTGAAATTTTACGAGTATTTTCCCATCACCTATTAGTGAAACTATTATATATATTAAGCCACGTCTGTGTGTGTGTGTGTGTGATTAACGCTGTACAAACAAGGAAAGAAGCACGTCGGAATTTATATAAATTTAAATGAAGAAATGAACCGCTTTTTTTCTCAAGGTCAACTATATGTTACACACTCCCCATCCAAGAACCCCATGATATTAAATTGGAGAGGGGAAAAGGTTGGAAAGTGTAGAAGGGAGAGAGAGAGAAATGTGGAGGGAGAAAAAAGGGGAGGGGTGACTGAAATAGAAATGAAACGAGTAAAAAAGGAACAAACGACGCACATACGCACACCAGAGAAAATGAAAAACTCATTTTCTCTTTAAATTTTAAAAAGGGAAGGGGATAATAGTAGCAAAATTAAATTAGAATTTTTTTTTGCTCCGCCCTTTTATCAATTGGGTTGTTGGGTTTGTTACTTGGTCTGACGGCATAAAAGGGCGGAGGAAAAGAAATTCTAATGCTGGGCACAATTAATTGCCTGTGAATTTTGCTCCCGTCATTTATGACGGGTTAGCCCACTAGTTTTTACATAAAACACAAAAATGTAATAAACATACTTTTAGCCACATTTTTTTAATATTTTTAGTTTCTAACGACTATTGAATGATTTTTTTTTCCCTCTTCTCACCACTGTTTTTTTTTTAAACTTTGGTTACTGATATATTATTATTACTAGTATCGTTATTATTTCTCTCATTGAAGGTTATTGGGGTTTTTTATATCAAGTTTTTGATGTCTCAAAGTAGGTTTACATGTTATGGCCAGATTTTATGAGATTTCACTCCAGTTTTTTTTTTTTCTTTTTCTGTTAGTGTATTACTGTATAGTGGACCTCAGTATATATTGCTGCTGCTGTTGTTATTATTGGTTGTGGTGGTATTGGTTGCTAACCTAACCAAGCCACCTTTTAAGTACTGTGTCTATGCATTACTGCTGCTGTTGCTGCTGCTGCTGCTAAAGTTATATATTTTTTTTTACTCTGAGAGTTGAGTGCATGGAGTGAGAGAGTTCGAGTCATTCGAGAGTGTGTTTTTTTTTCTCCCTCATCCTCCTCCCTTTGAAGGCTCCCAGATTTTCCATGTCATAAATTAATACTAACTTGGCATTGATGCGTGTCCAAATGGATCCAAAAAAGAATATTGTCTCCTTCTGTGTAGACATATAATTCGTATTTTTTTCTTCTTCTACGTGTATATTAAGGCTTGTACTTTTTTTTTTCTTCTTCTTATTCTAAAGGTAATCCATATATAGTGTGTCCTTTCCACCCTCTAAATTTCCTTCCCCCCCTCCCTCCACCCATCTTTCTCCTCCTCCTTCATCATAGAGATCTATACAAGTTACATTCACAAGACTAGAAAATGAATTTATCTGGCGTTGGTGATGGCAAAAATGCATTATTACAATGATTTTTTTTTCTTCTGCCGGTGGCTTTGGATATTTTTTTTTCTTCTTCTTGAAAAGATGGGTTTGACCACTGACTAACACACAAAACCAGGGGGTTCATTTTATCACCCCCTGTTTCCCTTTTCTCTCCACCTCTCCAACCTTCTTTGGTGTTTCTATTTTATGAAAAAAAAGGGAGTTTTCCTTTTTTTTTCAGAAAGAAAGAAAGAGAGAGAGAGAGAAAGGTATCTTTTTCCATTACCTGCCAAAAAATATGAGGGAATGAACATAAGATATATACGAGCTACCTATAAATTTTTGCTTATGATATGCTTTTTCATATGCAAGTCATAACATCTGAGAGTACTATATATTACTGTTCTATGAGAGTTTTTTTTATTCTTAGTATATCCATCTCATTTTTTTTTCTTTTCTTTTTTGCAAAAAGAAAAAGTTTCAATTTCTAAAGAAAAAGTGTAGGGTCTATCCATTATGATGTTTATTACCAAAATGATGTGCTTTTTGCATTAGATGAATCTTTTTTTGTGTGTGCTGCTTCTTCTTATTCTTATTCTTACTTTTTAGTCTATTATTATTATTTTTTTTTTCATGGTGAGATTTTTTTTTTTAGGCTTTTATATAAAGGCAATTTTTTTTCTTCCAATTTTATTTTTTTTTTTTTTGGTTGCTTATTGATCGCCATCTGGCTTTTGAGGTCTTTTTTTTAAGTTATATTTTTCTTCAAAAAAGTATCTTGTTTTGATAAGCAATGTTAGAAAGATTTTAAAATTCATTATATATATATTTTTTTGTACATTACTTGAAAATAATTAACTTTGCCATGATTACAAAATAAGCATAAAATTGAAATACGTGTATAATTATCATTGAAATTTAATATGGAAACATTATTGAGTGAAGAAGCTGTTCATAAGTAATATTCGTACAGAATTTACATAGAATATTCACACTTACAAATTTCAACCGTTTAATTTATTTCCAAATTCAGGTAACAAAATTAGCACTTGGACTTAAATTTAAACCCTCTCTTTAACAGGGTTTCACCATATTTAAAAAATATTATTTAAAACGGGATTGTTTTCTGTGTTTGGAACTCTTCTGTTTAGATTTCATGTTGAGTTTTCTTCTTGAATTTGTGCCGAAGTATTTTTAGTTATGAGTAACACTAAATTTGGATTTGAAAATCATAAAATTGTGACAATCATTTCTCTTATGATGTCACTGCTTGTGCGCTATTATTTTATGACTGTCATATTATTCTGTACACCAGTCAATGAAAGTCATATGACTATTTGTTATAATAATATTTTGTTGTTTGTTTTTGTGACTTCTACAAAGTTGTGTGAGCTAGATAGGATGACAATTTACTGTCATGTGACAACCTTATTTTTTTTTTTTTTTGCATTTAGGTTTCAGGGTTTTTTTTAGATAAAAATCCTGTTTTACGTTTTAAGTTTTGAAATATTTAAAATTTTGAGAAGAAAAAAAAAACATTTTTCATATGTATATATAAAAGTATGAGTGTGTGTATCATCACTATAGTTAAGATTGACAAATGTGAGTGATTTTCTTGTTATTTATCATGGTACTAGTGAGGTGATGTCAGGTTTTTTTTTGGTGACATACATGCCTTCAGCAATTTTCTCTTTTGATATCATTCAAAGTTCCATGCTAATCAGTTTACTTAGGATAAATATAAGTCCAATGGATTTTGCTATCGGGGAATTTATTTTTTTTATCTCTCTTTCTCTTCTTATTTCACTCACTCTTTTCCTATTTTTCAGTTAGAAAATGTGCATCAACATTGTTAATGACCTAACCGTTGTGTATGTGAGTTGTGCTTTTTTTAAGCGACAATTTTCTCTTAGTATTTTTCTTCTTCTTCTTCTGCATCTTAGGCCCTGTGGGTGAGGGTTGGAAAAGAGTCTTTGAATATTCCGTTGCTTTTTGACGGTTATTTTTCTTTCTATCTCTTTTTTTTTTCTTTCTCTACTACCTCTGGGCTATCTTATATGTTGGTGAAATACTTGAATGCTTTAGAAACCCTCAAAAGTATTTGATCGAAAAATTCATGCATGTTTGTATATGAATGTGTATGTGGTTCAAGCATGTATGCATCTCATTTTTTGTCTATTGAACTAGAAAAAAAAAAGACTCTCTCTATCTGTCTATCTCTCTATATATCTATGAGAATGTTTCATCAGAATAGAAGAAAAAAAAATCGAAAAAAAGAGAGAAATCTCCTTATATAGTTATTTTGCATAAATATTCAATGATATCTTAACTCTTTGCCAAATCTCATATTTCCATTACAGACATCCTTTCTTTTTTTATGCAATTGTGTCTTTCTATGTATATTTATAATACACAAAGTACGAAAAATGTGCTTGAATTATAATTTAATAAACGTATTAAATAATATTTTTTTTTGACAAAAATATATTTATTTTAGTTAAGAAAGCGAAAAATTGTACGCATTTTTTGATGTAATAAATTGCTTTCTTTTTTAAGTTTGTCTGTTGAACAAAATAGTTGCATTATGTGGGCTTTACCCAGTTATTTTTTTTTTGTCTGGTGCACGCACACATACATCTAACACATAATACTTGCAATTGAACAGACACGTAAGGCCGGTTCCAGACGATGCCAGGGTTGCCACTCAATCCTAGATACCTGGAAATGTCAGACGGATTACAAAAGAGTCAGGGATAAGTCAATGAATTTAGCAACAACAACAACAAAAAGATGTGAAACCTGTAAATGTCAAGGAAGTTATTTTCTGAAATTTCAGTGATTCAAAAATCGAAAGAAACTGAAAAGGGCTCAATAGTGCTCAGATGTCTTAAAAAGCTTAAAAAAGAGCCGATTATAATTATTATTATTAATGTCCTGAGTTTCTTTTTGAAAAAAAAAAAAACCAAGGGCTCATTAGAGAAAAAACTATACAATTGTGACAGTCATACCTTGTGCGCTATTATTATGGCAGTATGTATAATGATACCAATTGTTATAATATTTTGTAATTTGCTTTTTTTTACTATTAGAAAGTTATGATCTGGATATAACAATTTATACTCTTATATGGTAGTCGTATTTTCTTTCTGTAATGAAGACCCCTGGATTGTAGCCGTATTTTTGGTTATGAAAAACCTGGAAAACGCAGGGGGAAAACGTCGCATGGTTTATCTTTGAACCCCTGAGCAAAGTGTTTACAATGAAAAATATGTGGCAAGTACACGCATCATTTGGAACCGGTCTAAAACATACACGTGCACACAATATACTCAGATAAACACACACATTAAGTAACACACATGTAATATGTATGCACCGCATAAGAACAGTACGCTCAAATACAGAGAGTACAAACATTGCATATTATATTGGGTGATTGCCCATTTGATATCTTAAGCATACATTATTTTCATTTTATATCAATATTTGTTCTTTTTTTCCAGGTTTTGATTTCAGAATTTGTTTTTGGCTCAATAACTATTTCTTAGCTTTTTTAAAAAAAAAATTGTATTTGATTGGAAGTATTTGGAGAGAGAGAGAGAGAGAGAGAGAGAGAGAGAGAGAGACACTTTATAAGTACGGTATATGGAACTAGAGTGTTATCTAAATAAAAGTCGATGGTCGAATTTCTGAGTCATATATGTATTTTTGGCGACAAATGGAAACATTTTTTGTTTGTTCTTCCTCTTTCTCTCTCTTTGTATATATTCAAATAGAGAATGAGAAAAAGAGAGAGAGAATAAAATAAAATCACGTGATTGTAGTTTATGCAACGCTTTAATATGAAATCAATAATTGTTTATCCCTGTAAAAAGAACGACCTGCACAGTGTTATAATGTGTAACGTTTGTGTTGTATTTGTGGCTGAGGCTTAATTTTAATTCTCTTCTTCGTCTCTCACTTGTGCTTTTGGCCCGATTTGCCTTTTATTCTTCGGTCGATTAGTAACGTCTGGTTTTCCAATGTCTGGGTTTCTCTCATCGGTCTTTTTTTTACCCATTACGAACATGGAATTTCTTTTTCTTCTTAGTCTTCTTTGTTTTTCATAAAATATATCTCTACCTAGCTATATATAGGACCTTTTGAGTTATCTGAGATTAGTTAAGGCTTAACCAATATAACATTTAATACATGTATGAAAGGCTTTTGTTCAGTTCAGTTAACTGGACAAACAGATATATTCGTGTGGGTGGTATTATTAGTAGGCCTACTTTTTTCAAAATTTCCGTCGAGATTTTTTTTTTTTTAATAAGTTATGCAAATTTTAACTATAAAAATTACTTAAAAATTATTAAAGGTGTTTGGAATTTAATTTTATTAGAAAAGTTTTTTTGAAAAGTGCAATTAGGTTATTTTTGGGGGATTTGAATTAAACTTGAGAATTTTGATACCAGGTAACTTTTCATTGTTAAACTTTACTATTAAATTTAGCTAATTTTAACTTACGCTTGTATAATAATTATTATTGAGTTGGAATGTGAATAGTTACTCTACAAGTAAGTAGCCCCGAATGAGCCTATGACAGGGGGATTATTTAGTCCAAAGGTAGGCCTATGTAAAAATATATTGTCAAAATACTACGAGGAGATATTCGCTCATTTGTATAAAATAATGACTGATACAAGTCAAAAATTGTCGATTTTGAGCGATATGATTGTATTAGAATGTATTATCCATAGTGTAGTGTAAGGTTAAACTAATGTTGTAGGTTCCTAATTCAAGAAGAATATTTTGGCATTTCAAGTTGAACTTCAATTGCAAAGTTTACATTTTTAATTTGGAAACTAGTTTATAAAGGTAGGATATTTTGCTTGCAGTGATTGCCAATTTTATAAAAGGGGGGGGGGGGGGTGTCGCAATTTTCTGAGCATTACCAAATATTGTGTCATGGATCATCAATGGTCTATTTCTGAAAATGCCTTAACGGATGTTTCTGTTTGCAGTTTCTTAATAAGTTAATTATGACCGCGATTATAGTCAATATATCACAAATGCCCTTTTTTATGTTTTTCATACATTCATGGAGGGGATGGCGTTGTGAAATGTCGACTATAAACACGGCATCAGAGCTTTTTTTTTTTTTTTTGCGTGTTTTGTGAGTTTATCTTCTTCTAATCCAATAAATAAGGGACTTTAAAATGTTGTTTCTAATTGTGTTAGTAAAAATATAAAATCATCATTTTAGACGGGGGAAACTCCACTTACAATTTCTAAAATGTAAACACTTTCAAATTTTTAATAAGCCTTTTTTGTGATATAAATTTCTTGTCGTAATTGAATTTCGATTAATATTAAATCCTAACGATTTTTCTTAGATTTAATTTTACAACAGCAAAATTTAATTAGAAGAAAACTTGATTTTTTTTTAAACAAAACTCATTTGTTGATTTTTACGAACGTTTTTTCTTTCTTTTTTTTTTCTTTCTCCGGAGGGCCATATACTTATTTATTATGCTAATTAATTTTTATGTAGTGTTTATATTAATCTGTGGATAGATACTGTCTTCATTATATAAAAATGATATTTCTTAATTAGATCTAAAAAATGTTTTTTTAATAAACAAATCCTGTTATTATTGACTAAAACTTCTTTACATTAATTAATATTTCTAGAGTTTCAGTATTTTTAATTGTTGTTTTTGTGAGGCTTAAACCAAACTGAATTTATTTGTAAGTCTTCTTTTTTTATATATATTTAAAAACATCAAATGATCAAATCTTGTGATGCCTAATTTGTAATTGAGCGGATGGAATCATCAGAATTGATTTTGTGTTACTTTTTTTTTTTTTTGTGATGACATTCGGTTCAATTATTAGATAAATTAAATTGTTTGAAGATGGAAAATCATCAGAAATGGTGCTGGCTCGAAAAGAGACCAAAACACAAAGTTCTACAATAACAATGTTCAGTATTATTCAGGTACCAATTAAAAAAAAGAAACTAGCACTTAATTTTCATACTGACATAAAAATGTCAGTATTGAAAATAAGTCAAGTTTAAGCAGATGATATTGTTTTATAGTGTTTGTCTATCAAAAATTTATTTTGGAAGATATTAATTAACATGAAAGTATCCATAAGTGGTTTAGCTACCACTCTAGTTTCTAAAACACTTTTGTAGAACGTTTCTCTTATTATTCCTCTTGAAAAAACAATAATTAAAAGTTGGAAAATAAGCTGTTCATAAACTATATTTTAAGTTAGAATAAATCCTTTTCTATTATAGCACCTTTCGAAATACGTTTCTTTCTATGTTGAAATCTTGTTCAATGGTGTTCAAGTTGAAAGAGTTAAGTACAAAGTTTTCTTCTTGAATTTGTGCTCGAGAGCCTCAATTTTTTTATTATGTATTTAAAAGGAGTGACAAGAGATCACAAACCCACTTTGTGGTTGTAGAAAATTCAATTGAATTGACGTCCAGAAATACTTTTTCTTTTATTTTAATTGTGTGGTCCACTGACCACCACCACCGTCAACATGTTTTAATTTCTTTTTTCTCTTATTTTTTTTTCAAATGCTTTTATTCTTTTTTTTTTTTTGATGACCAGTCACAAGTATCTAGTCCATTTCTATAGATGACCATAACACACAAAATACACAAACACATATAGAGAAAAAAAAGTGCAATTAGTTCATTTCTGAACTAAGTTTCATTGAGAGATATATAGGCCCTATATATGAGTTTTCTACTCTATATATTTTTCTTCAATGGTTAGATACCAGCTTTTTTTGTGTGTTTTCTACTTGTGTTCTGTTTGTTGGACCGAACAAACAGTAGACAACATGACAGACCTCATAACGGATTTCATTTATCGTACGGGATTAATGTCACGATTTTCTGTATTACTTTCTTCTTTAACCTGATTGTGGTTCACAGTCATTGAGAGTTTTTCTTAACTATGTTTACTGGGCTACATCAAAAAGCATAGAGAAGAAGAAAGAAAAAAACTTGAGTTTCAGAGAGTTCTTTTTTTTTGTCTTATTAGTTCATCTTCTAAGAAAAAGCAAAATGTCTTTTTTTTTCGAATTTAGTAATTTTTTTTCCTTCTCTAGTTGCATTCTTTGTCATTCCATTGCTTTCAGCAAAACTCTCAATATCATGAAAATTCTTGTCTTGTTTTTTTTTTCTTCTTCCTTTTATTGTGTTTCTTAGGAGTATGTGAATGTCTTTTTCCCTTTCATTCTTCAGACATCTGATGGCATCAATGTCTTTTTGGACTTTTTTCTTTTAAATCTACACTGGTAATGTGCCCTTTGGTGGTGGTAGTAGTGGTGGTGGCCTAATGGCGAGTACCAATTTAGACAATCATTGCTTACAGTAGCCTGACTGTGACATACTGACATGATCACATGACACATCATGCATTTTTGCTAAGCTTTTTTTTTTGGGGGGGGGGAATTGTGCACAATTGAGTCACGGGTGACATATCCATAAGACACATGTAGGGTTTCTAGGTGCTTCACTTTTAATGGAAGACAGTACTTAGACAGGTTCTGTGCTTGAATATTTGAACTGTCTCCTCTTCTTCTTATGGACGAAATGGGACATCTCGCAGCTCTGCTAGAAACAATGAGGCTCCATCCAGGGTGTAACCCAAAATATGACGTACACTTGTAATTGTTTTTAATTGCCCGTATTCACACTGCATTTTGACAGCACAAAGGCTAAGGGACGTCCTAATCACACGAGCAACTTTTCATGCTATAAGACTTGCGATTGAACTTTTTTTTTTAATAAACTTCAATATCATGCACAAAACTAATTTTGCAATTAGTTTCATTAGAACTGTTATTTACTGAAAGCAAATAATTTAATAATAGAAAATAACAAAAAAAAGGAATTCAAAAAATTCGCATGCAAATTTATACTTCTGATGTCATTATACTTAATACCGTAGTTCACTCCTGATTGGCTGTCTCCTGCGAGTATTATAAAAATTCTTTCAGAAGTTGAACATATGGCAACTCCAGGAGACTGGATCTCACACAAGTTTCAAAGAACGTTTCAACAAGTTTAAACTCTTGACTTACATGTCGCATTGCAAGTTTTATCTCATATAAGTTTAATGAAAAGTTGATTGTGTAATAGGGGGCTTAATATTGTCCAAGGGTAGTGCTAAATACGTAAACCTTTCGATGAAAAATATGACCTTCATTTCTTTGTAGTCTACGGTTTTTCTTCTCTTCATGATGCTTCCATTTTTTTGACGAAATATTTCTAAGGAAGTTACTTGATGTTTGTTTAGTAGTTAATGGTTTTTAATACATGTTGGTCACATTATTGACCATCTATAGTAGTTCTTTAAGTAATTTCATCTTATATTGCTTGTAAACACACAAGTGCTCATAATTTTAATGTCCAAAAAATGGGGGGGGGGGGGGGGGAAGAGAGAGAGACTTTATTCATAAATGAAAGGAGGAGCTCTTAAGAATTAAATATAGAAAGAATGTGGACAGTAGAGATTGTGAAAGGAATAAACAGAAAGGAAATGGAGAGTAATTGATTTTTTTTTCTGGGTTGACTTTGCGTTTTGGTGGTTTGTCATTGGTGTCTGTTATTTTATTTGACGTTCTTCCTGTACATGTGTCCACCAGTTGTCCACGCTAAAGTGGTCTTTGAGATATTATCGCTTTCTTGATGTCCACTGAGAGAGAATCTTCTATTTCTGGATCAATTTTCTTTTCTAATTTAAGATTCTAACATTACAGTAGTACGTGTAAGACTGGACTTAATATCGTTGCTATCTAGATTATATCCTTAGTTTTTTTTTTGAAAGGTGGGGCTGTATGTGATTGGATGTCCTGCGTGGTTGCTATTAAATTGTAAAAAGCTCAAATTTTGAGCTTGACAGCTGTTAATTTCTGAGAGTTTCTTGCTTTTTTTTTTTTTTTTTTGGAATTTGTTCATTTAACAGTCTGATCTCTAGGGTGGATTCAGAAAGTTTCATGAGTTAGAAGAGTTTTACACTTATACCTAAAATCTCATTATAGCCTTGAAAACTTGTTTTATTTATTAATTTTTATTTTTAATTTTTAATTTTTATTTTAATTTATTAATATTTCTTGGTTTTTTTTGGGGGGGGGAATTTGTTCATTTAAGAGATCGATTTTTAGGGTTAATTAGGAAAATGTCATGATTCTGAAGAGTTTTCACTCACAAACCTAAAATCTCATAGCACTTTGAAAACTCTTGTTTATGTTTTTTGACAGTTAATTTCTGAGTATTTTTTTTTTTAATTTGGTCATCTGAGAGTTCAGATCTCTTGGGTAAATTAGGAAAGTGTCGTGAGAGAGACAGAGAAGAGGTTTACACGCAATATACACCTAAAAACTACATACGAGCCTTGAAACTTTGTCTTTATGGCTTTTTCTTAACCTTATGGTTAAACTTGGTCACTGTTAATCTAATGAACGGGAATCATTTGTGATCGGGTCATAAAGAGGTTAGTAATATGTACCTTTTATGAGATAGAAAAGAGATGTGTTTTGTAGTTTAGAAAAGTACTTTGCTGTCACATTCTAACCCTTTCTAAATGTTGTTCTTCCCTTGACATTCTGTCGGTTTAGTCTTTTGAGAGATTCTCTTGTGCGGGTGTGTGTATTCATTGTACGTGTTGTTTTGATTGCATCAATTCTCCCCCCAAATATTGATCCTTTTTATGGAGAGAAGAGCTCAGCTTATTTTTGGTTGCATTTGTGAAGAAGATATTTTTTTTTTTAAAAAAAATAAGAGAAAAAAGGATGGGAAAAAACATTCTTATATAAGAACTTAGAATCTTGAGAAAATATTTTCGCTTTTGTGAAACCTGTCTTTTATTTTTTTAAAAAATGTTGCAGCCATAAGTTATTGAAATCGAATAAACAAGTGATTCGTTATAAATAAGTCATAGCATTTTTTTATATTCTGACTATTTTTCGGTTTTTTCTCTGTGAAGATAAAAAAACAATATTTTTTTACAGCAGGAGATTTTTTTGTGTGTCCATATTTGATATAATCTCGTTTTCAGGTACAGCTAGCTGTGTTTCAGAAATCAAAAGAAAAATTACCCTCAAAAATGCTTTATTATATATTTATTATTGACTACTTTGTAAATCTCTAGTGAGTTTGGAGTTTGTTCAAGGATAGTGACGTTGGCATATTATGCAAATTTTTTGTAGGCTCGATTTTTGATGTGTTTGAAGGTTGTGGTACCTTTAGGGAATTTTTTTTTCTTCTCTCTCTCTTTCTGCCTTTGAATATTTTTTGATACTTTTGGACTTTAGAAACAGGTCTCGTAGTCAGCTATGCATATTAATTAGAAGACAAAAGAGTTCCAAATCGACCATGAATCACTGCACATTGATTGGTGAAGGGAAGGCAGATAAGGGGGGGGGAAGGGGAGGAGAACCCATTCACACCAAATGGCGTGACTTAAAGGAATGTTAGCTCTAAACACTTGGGAATAATAGATCTAATTTTTGCAAAGTGGAGCTTTGTGGCGAGCTAGTTTTTAGCTTTAAAAGATACCGTTGATTTCTTTTGAAATGCAATTTTTAAGCTGAGAAGTTCAAAAGGAAAATGTTAATAATAGTTCTAACATATATTTAACATATATTCGACTGAGAAAGGTAATTTATCATATTTTGAATCATTCCATTCTATTTTTGTGAAAGTATGGAAAAAAAAAAAGAATGATGAAATTGGTAATAATTAATTGGTATACTTTGCGTCTCTTAGATATAAGTTGTGACGTCACAGGGATAAACGAAAAATTTAGGTTTGTGTCATTTTGTCTGATAAAAAAAAAGATGTATTAGCAAATGTTTTCAACAATTTAAACAAAAGGGCTCTTTTATTCTTTTGTTGTGTCCCCCTTTTTATCAATCAAAAATGACTCAATCCTTAATTTTGTGTCGATTCCTCTGACATCACAAGCTTCTTCTAAGGGTGGCACAATAGGGGGAAGGCATTATTCTGTATGGCTCCACCTCCTATTCTTTCTTTTCTCTGAAATTCTACAGGCAGTTGTGCTCAGCATTAGAATTTCTTTTGCTCTGCCCTTTTATGATGTCAGACCAAGTAACAAACAAATTAGAAATTGATGACGTTCATAAAAGTTAGGAGCAAAAGAAATTCTAATACTAGGCACAGTTGCCTGTGAAATTCTTAGTTCTAAACTCATCACCTTTTGGATGAAACTTCCCATTAAAAGTTCATGAATTTAGCACTAGCTTTAACTTAGCAATCATTAAGAATGAAGATGATCCTATAAACTAAACATTTAATTGAGGTGTTTTCGATTGTAATCCACGAGAAAGAACTCCTGAACAACAAAAAGCTGAATCGGGATCCAGGCTTAAATTTCTAAATTTATATTAAAATTCTTTTGTTTTGAAGTGCTTTCAAAGACCCTACCCTATAATAAAATATTAATAAACTATAATTGGTGGCTGTTTTGTCTACCTGAAAATTAAAGGGTACTTCATGAAAACAGGGTTTTTCTTTATTGTGTTCAAGTTGAACTTCAAAGGCTAAGTTTCTTTCTGGTACCCATGATTGAATGGCACCAAGTGTCACACTACCAACATATAGCACATTTTTTTTATTTATCGATTTATTTATGTATCGTGCAGTGTGATGTCACGTCCGTGTATCAATATAAATGTTTATGTAAGTGACGTTACCTTGCTGTATAAATCGATGAAGAAGAGAATGTGCTGCTTGCTTGTAGTCAGTGAGTACTTCTTACCTTGAATTTCGTACTTTTTTTTTTTAATGCTAACAGTTTTTTTTTACACTTGATACACTTACATTGTGTAAAATTGTATTGAAAGGTTTTGCCAAAAATGTATGTTTGGAAGCTACTCTTTTGACGTGAACCAAAAAGGCCTATGACCTATTTTTTTATATAAATTTTGAGTGAAAAGTTGTAGCTTTTAAAATAATACAGTGAAACTAGTGTGACATCAATCGAGTTGAAAGAAAAGTTCACTTGAGTTTTTTTTATCTTCTATATTTTTTTTTTCTAAATATATACGTGTTTATCTGTAAGTATGCCTCAGTTGATTGTCTATTCAACAGTCTTTTTTATATATTGATTTCTTCTCTCGCCTTTTCTCTATTTTTTCATCAGGTTAGTTTTTATTTATAGAATTCACATTTATTTTCTTTTTTTAGTCATCCATTGATAACATATTTTACAAAGGAATTTTTTAACTATGGGAATATTTATTGAGGTTTATTTCAGTCAGGGTCGTCGATTCATGTAAATTGCGAATTAAAAAAAAGAAAATTAAAAAAAAATCATTGTTTTAAAAAACAAATTAAAAAAAAATTGAGACTTATTATTTGTTAGTATGTTATCACCTAGAAAAGAATATATTGTTCATAATGACTACGGGATTTTTTTTTAGAAAATTTTAAATTAGTAATTTTTAATTATAAAGTTAATAAACAATTAAATGGCACGTGTGCAAGTAAAATGTTAATATATTTTAATTTTAAAACTTTTTAATGTAAATCGTAATTTAATTCAAATCAATCCGATTCTTTGAGAGATTTTTTTAAAATAAAAATTAGGATTTTTTTACCCTGAGATGAAATCTCTCTATTTAATTTATATTGACATATTTCAATTTACTTTTAAAAAAAAATACAAATGAAATCTGATATTTAAAAAAAGGGGGCTTTATGTAATAAAACGTTGTGTCTAATTACATCTTTGAAGTTTTCTTAATTTGTTTGTTCTTGTCGTAAGGTTTTTGTTTACTCTATTCATATATATTTATAAAGTAAATAATCATAGAATGAAAAAGGGAGGAAGTGGGGGGGGGGGGGGGGGGTTGAAAGCGTTTGTATGTGATTCTATTGTTTGGAGGGGGTTATAGAAAAAAAAAGATGAAAAAAAAATTCTTAATCGCATTTTGAGTTTTCTTTATGAGAGTGTCATCGTTGGCTCTTTTTTTTCCTTCTTTTGTTGAATGTCTTAAACATTGTGTTCAGTGTCTTGAGTATTGCTGTTATTTTCCATAGAGAGAGAGAGAGAGTGTGTGTGTGTATAGGAAGGAGGAGTGTGAGGCTTCGTCTTCTTATTCTTCTTCTGTGCCAAAGTTATTAAAATCCTTTTACAGCTATAAAATTCATTCTTAAGCCTCTTTAATGGTTTCAGCATCTTTGTATCTGCATAAACCTATCGAGTCTCATAATTCTATTCACTTGTAACATTGGTGTCTTTTCTGTCTATTTTTGTGTCACATTTTCTCAATCAGAGAGAGGAAAATCTTTTTTTTTATGTTATTTTTATTTCTTAAACTCATTTTATTCTACTATTTTGTGTTTTTTTAATGTAATACACTGCACTGTGGAACATAATTTTTTGTTTCTATTTGTGTATTTTAAGTATATATTTTGTGGGTCTGTCAACAATATATAGTAATTATTTGTTTTTTCTTCAACAGATAATTTGTACATGTAGAATTTTATATGTGATCTCTAAAAGATCAATTTTTCTAGTTTATATTCATACTTTTTAATTGTTTTTATTTACAAAAAAGATATGACTAATGTCTTGAAGATAATTTGCTTTTGATGAATCTTTTAAAGAAATTAGTGTTGAAATAAGTTGGCTAACATTTTTTGAAAAAATCAGTAATTTATAGAATAATTAAAATTAATAAAAATTTGGGTGATTTTGAAAGTTTCTCAGGACGAAATTAAGAAGAGGACTTTCTGAGTAGAATTCCAATATTGAATAGGACCTCGTATTGGTTTACTCGATAGAAATATGAAAATAATAGTATAAACTGAATTCTTTTTCTGAATTTCTATTTTCTGGTCGTTTTTTTCGGTGTGTGTGGTTCTTCCCTCTTGCAATGTTCGAACCTTTGCTTGGAAATTTAAAAAGTTTTAATTTCTGTGTTTCCATATTGAAGTATGGTCTCAGTTAATATGATTTTACTACCGCTTTTCTTATTAATTAGTATTAGTCTGGGTAATGTTTTCTTTACCGGGTAGTATTTTCTTTACTTTCTGTGTAATTATGTCATTCGTTTTATTTTTTAAACATAAGGTTTGATGACAATATAAGCTATTTTGCCATTCTTTCTACTTTTATTTTGTAAATAAGGGTTGTTCTACTCTTTAAAAAAGAAACCCAGGATATTGTGGAGAGTAGTGTGAAATTGTGAATGGGATTTGGGGTTCCTTTTATAATTGTATCTATCTACTGTTTGTCATGCTTGAACTAAGTTAAATGTTGAAAGTTGTGAAAAATGGGGTTTTGGTTTTTTCTTCTTCCTTCGAATATAAGTAGTAATAGCACAAGTTGTGGTGGTTGGATTGGCTGCTACTACTATTCATTGAGTAGAGTGAGGTCCAATTATGTGACTCAATAATTTGGATTATTTCCTGCACACGTTTTATGGTGTTTCACAATAGAAAGTTTGAAAAAGAATGAAAGTGTTGAGTGTTGCAAAATGTTAGTATTCATCTTCTTTCTCAAAAAGCGTTTATTTTCTTCCTGTTTCCAAACTCTTGCTGCTACTTTTTTTTAAAAAAAAATACTGAGAGCAAAAGCTTCAGATGCGAGTTTTCTCTCAAATCTGTTGCAATTGCTGTTGATGAAGGGAATTGTTTGGAAATGGAATCCCATTCCTCTTTTTTTTCCTGCTTTTTCTTCAATTCTTTTGTGTGTATGTGTGTGTCTGTGTATATTTGTGTGACACATAACGCAAAAGACACACTGAGGTTACATATGTATGTATGTGTGGGCGACTGTGGAATGATGTTCCAATTGTGTGTCGTTTTGCCTTCCAAACGTGACTCGTTTTGCATCATTAAACTAAAACACGAGTCATTTTGTTTTGGACAATCTCCCACTTTAATGACAACGCAATGGCCAACAATTCATTTGGAGTGACCTTTAAGGGCACCTGGCCGTTTTATTCTACTTTTGCAATCTTCCCTGTCTTTTCTCTCTCTCACTTTCTCTCTACTACCACAAGTCACATTTTGTGTGTATGGTGCAACGTGTACACTCTAGATTTTTAGTGACCAAATTTTGTTTTTCGCTCGATTTACACTCGAGAATTTTTCTTTTTGGATTGTAAATGTATTTTGTCGACATTGTTTCCATATGGTGGAAAATTCATTTTCTCGTTTCACAGCGTTTTCTTTCTCTTGTCTACATTGCAATAATGTGTAGGAGGGGGGAGGGTCCAAATGCTGCTCCTGCTGCTGCTGTTTGTGTAACCCTTTTGTCGATTTTGAAATGAAGTTTAACATAAAACGGAATTTATTCACATTGCCATTAAAATAACATTCCTCTTACAGTGTTTCTTTTTTTTTATTATTTAAAAGAAAATTAATAGGCAAAATTAGTTTTAGTACCATAAATTTCTAAAACTTTTAGACGTCGACACGACAAATTTAACTGATAAATATTGACACTTTTTGTCAGATTCGTCAGGAATTTCTTGCTGTATAAAGTAGACATTTCATTTTTTAGAAACAACTTTTAATAAGAAACAATGAAAGTATGTTCGAAAGTAGAATAGTAGGTGAATGTGCTCTTTTAAGTATTATTATGATGTTATCTTTAAGAAATAAACATTGTATTGTATTAAGTTACTAGTGGGGTAACCCGTCATGTATGGCGGGACATTCTAGTTTAACTATTTTATTCAAATATTGAAGGTCACTCAATGAAGGACGTTTCCTTCTCCCCTCTCCCCCATCGCCCTCACATGTGTTTGCTTAAAGGTTTTTGTCCTTGTTCGTACAGCGTTAAACATCGCCATATATATATATATATATATATATATATATATATATATATATATATATATATATATATATATTAATCCCTATCTATCTTTCTTCGTGTCCTTGTTTCCTTACTTCCTTCCCTCAGTAACGCTGTACAAAAACACGTAAGCGCATCGAAATTTATATAAAAATTTAAATAAATGAACCTTTTTTTTTTCTCAAGGTCAACGTTGTGTTCTCCCCATCCAAGAACCCCACGATATTAAATTGGAGAGGGATGTAAAGTTTGGAAAGAGTAGGGGGGAAGAGAAATGTGGAGGGGAAAAAAGGAGGAGGGGGAAACTGAAATTGAAATGAAAGGAGTAAAAAAAGGAACAAACGACGCGCATGCGCACACGAGAGAAAATGAAAAACTCATTTTCTCTTTCAAATATAAAAAGGGGAGGGGATAATAGTAGCAAAATTAAACTAGAATTTATCATAGGCAATTGCCCAGCATTAGAATTTCTTTTGCTCAGCCCTTTTATGAACGTCATCAATTTCTAATTGGGTTTGTTACTTGGTCTGACGTCATAAAAGGGCGTAGGAAAAGAAATTCTAATGCTGGGCACAATTGCCTGTGAATTTTGCTCCCGTTATTTATGGTGGGTTACCCCACTAGTATATATATAATAATAGTAAGTATAAAAGTATATAACAAATTTAACGTTTTTTGATCAATGATTTTTTTTTTAAATTGTCATGAATTTATTTTTTAAAAGATGATCTTCATGGAAGTACTTTTAGCCTATTTATTCTTCTGATATTTTGGTTTTTTTTTTTCTTATGCAATATTAGTTATTTTATAATTATATTTGTGGTAAGTACTTTGTTGAAGATTACTTATTTTGTGCAAGATAATTGGGTAAATTGTGTTTAGGTTAATTTTACTAATAGCCATTGATAAATCCGCACAAAAGCGACAGCATATGCATTTATTTACTTAAAAGTGAGTTATTTTTGGAGGATTTTATTTACTCATTCTGTTAAGAAAAATTTAAAGAATTTTGCTTTGAGTTTATCTCATGTCGCTTTTTTTGTGAGATATTAAAAGTTGTTATTCAATTCGATTTTGATAGCCTGCAAAATCGTGATTTAATGTATGTTTTTCTCGTTGTAAAATGACAAGATAACAATATTATTTGACCAAAAAAAATGCTGTAATGGTACTGTTTTCATAATTTTTTTTTCTTCTTCAAAAATAGAAATCTTTCATTTCCTAATGTTAAGATTAGATTTTTCCACCCTCCATCCAATTCAGTCTTTTTTGTGTTTTTCTATCATTTTTTTTTTTCTTCTCTCCAAGCCTTTTTAATTTGAACATCTTTTTTATATTAATATAATTTTACTAATTAAATTTTCTTTTTTATTATTATTATTATTATTCATTCCTCCATGGGAAGATATTCTTATTGATTGAATCTAATGGACCCACGGAAAAAGGGGTTTGTGTGTGGGAGGAAGAGGTTTTAAAATCAAGATAATCAATAGGGATGACGTCGTCATCTTAGTTTCTCATCTTATCCTTTTCTGATGATGTTATTAGATATATTTTTTTGTTTTCATTGAATTTTATTTACATTCTCTTAAAAGTTTTAGTAAGTCATCAATTCTTATGAGGAGAAAAAAAATACCGCAAAAGAGAAAAAAGGTTGTTTAAATTTGTGTAGTTTCTCAGTTACAAAAAAAAAAAAAAAAAAAACTGAAAAAGTTTTTAGTGGTGTTTTTTATGCTAAAGTTCTTAAATGAATTTGTTTGTTTTAGAAAGAAATGTCTGTAGGAGGAGGAGGAGGAGGTTTTTTTATGAGTTTTCGAATTTTCTTTGGCTCCATTAATTGATATAAAAACCAATGGAGAGAGATCATTTATCAATCGATATTATTCGTGATTCTCTTCTTTTTTTTTGTCTTTAAATGATCTTTGTGGTGATGGTGGCCCATCTTCTCTTTCTGTTTTTTTTTGTTCTTTTCTCATTCTCCTCCTCACTATTTTCCAATATGTTCACTGTCACTTTATTTCCAGCCATTAACTGCATTATTTAAAGTATCTATAATGATGAAAAAGAAAAAGAAGCCCAAAAGAAGAACAAAAAAAATAACTAACTTTGCCACCAATTCTCAATCTCCCCCTCCCCATTTCTTATTTTTTTCTTGTCTTATTATAGAAACTACAGTTTGTTTTTTAGTCATTTTTTTCGGTCTATATAGCATTGTGAATAAAAATTATCTCTCCCTTTTTTTTCATGTTTTTAGCCTCAAATTTTTAACATTTTCTCTCTTAGGCCCTGTTTCCACTTGACGAAAATTATTTAACTGTGAAGATTTCAGATTGAAAAAAAAATGGCGTTTTTCTATTTTAAAATGAGCTTAGGCATTTCCATTTGTTTGACAATATACGAGCCCGTAATTTCAATATTAAGGGGAAAGCAATTCGATATGGGAGTATAAACGTGGCTTTATCTTAGGTCAATAAATCAGAAAAACCCAATCACTTTACCATTATAAAATGAAATGGTATTATTTGAAAGTAAAATGCGTTACATAACCAGAAATGACAAATAATTAAAATAGTAAAATAAAAACTGATTAAACCCAAAGAGAAATGTAACAATAGCAACCAAAATTGCTCTTACAAATTAAAAAGACATTTAACTAGTTGAAAAGATGAAATTATTCAACTTTAATTTGAACCTACATTTGAGGTGATTATTTCTGCTTTTATTTTTCAGTTTAAAATGCATTTCTCTCCTACATTTTCGTCAAATGGAAACAGGGTTTTCGAACTAAGTGAGACATCAGCCATCCCTTCCCCCCCCCCTTTCCTCTCCCTCCAAATCCCATTCAAATAACACACAAAAAAAATTCATTTCTTTTTCGTTTTGTGATCTAAGTTACACATCATCACAATTATTGCAATATATATGTAGGGCCCCATATATGCTATACTAGACTAAAGTCAGGAGTTTTCTTTTTCTACTTGTTCTCCGATGAGTGTAATTTAGTTACAGCTTGTTTTTATGTCTTCGACTTGGCTCTTAAATTTTTCTTCCTAAAACTGTGGTGATGCTGGTGGTTCTAGTTTTTTTAGCGTTCTTTTTTTTTCCCTATGTATTTATGTGTGTGTCTGTGCACGTGTTTTCTTCTTCTAGTATTAAGACTAACTTGATGATGACTCGATGAGTCTTATTTTTTATGGAATGTTTTTTCTTCTTCTGATAGAAATGTAGTGAGATGAGAAAGAGAGAGAAGATTGTGGGTATTTTTTAGGATTGGAGGAGATTGAGGGGGGAGGGGGTCCCATTAAAATAGTTTCATTGTATTATGTTGTACTAACAATAGTGTTGATTATGGCTTTTTTTCCTTGGGGTTTTTTTTTTTTTCTAAACTGAAAAATTTATCTTGCAGAAAGAAAATATTACACTGTAAATGACTGTGTTTTTTAATTTGAGTGTTGTGTTGGTGATTGTGTGTGTTTTTGGATATATATAGTATACAGTGTGTGTGAATTTGTTTTTTATTTAGCCATTAATACCTATTAGTGCTTTGTTTTGTTTTTTTTTTCTTACGTAAAACTAACTTTTATGTGTGTGAGTTTAGTAAGAAAACTAAATAACTAATAAGGAATGAGAGACTTGTTGAAAATATTTAGGAGTTTGCCACACACATAACGGAGGCGCAAGCATGCGTGACGCACACGCGCGAGTCATACTTGCACTTGAGTGGCACAGGCACCCGAGTGTGGCACAGGCACCCGAGTGTGGCACAAACACTCGAGTGACTCAAGAAGTCGCAAACGCACATGATTGACACGCACATAAGTCACTAATATACTTTCGATCTGGTGCATACGCCACAAAACGTGTCTTGTTTTTAGCAGACCATTGAGGATGTTCACACGAGACACCGCCACCATTATTTTTGGACCGCCGTGTCGATGAGTGTTTCAAGTACAGTCAATGATGATCAAGGTCATTCAAATGAAATTTACTGACAGTATCCTATTATTTTCAATGTAGTCCGTGTTGAAGCATGCTGCGTCTACAATTGCATTGGTAGTGCAAAAGTGGCAACGCAGTTTCTCGTGTGAAGCGGCTCTTAGTAACACAACACATACACACGCATGACAAACAGCAAAAGGAAATGGAAATAAGTTTGCTGCTTTATTGATTTATGTTTATTGTTTCAAACTTTTATTATAATGATGCTAAGTTTTTTTATGTTGAAAAGGAATGAACATAAAAGGGAATTTTTTTTTAAATAAAATATAATTGTCTTGACATTGAGTGTAGAGTGTGTATATATATATATATAAGTCTTGTTTATTATTTTTGATGAGCTTTTTCAAACTGTCTCCAACGTGAGTTACATGTATAGCTCGAGGTAATTATTATTAATTTTTTTTTGTTGCTTTTAATTCTCATCCTCAAAATATGAGGGGAGAGAGGCTTCGTCTTGTCAATAAAAAAGGCATTTTTTCCCCCTCTTTTCTGCACCTCCGGAATTAATAGGGGGACTTTTAATTGGATAGAATTTTTGTGATCAAGTTTATATATAAGAACTACCCAAATAAGAGACCTAGTCATTTTTTCTTCTTGTTTTGTATGTTTTTTTGGTCTGATGACAAGTTTTCTTTTTTTTTTCTTTTCACTTTGACTTCTGGATTAGCTTTGATAGGTTTTTTACGTTGCTCTTTTTTGGTATTTTAGGTGAATTAGGGGTGGGTGGGTGGGTTGGTTGAATGGGTGGACATTTTGATTTTTAATTTTATGGTTAAGATATTAAAGTGGGATATTTTTTTTTACTCACTTTTATTTAACTTCATAATTTGTTTGTCCACCTGACCTTCTGAAATATTTGAAAATAAATTCACACAGCAACGGATTGAACCTATGACCACTATTACCATGGGCTGAGACACTAACCACTGCACCAACATTACAAGACCCGATTATATTTTCTTTTTAGACCGTTTTTTTTATAATAACAAAAAACATGTTTTTTTTGTTTCATTTTCTTGTTAGGAAATAAAATTGATATCTTGAACTTCAAGTTGAATACTTTTTAGGACCCCTTTTCACATGAACAACGTTTAAACGGTCGATTTCGGCCACTCAAAATGGTTCGTGTGAAAAAGCACTTAGTAGAGTTCTACATAAACTCTTTTATTGAGTAAACACCAACAGGGTTTTTTTTTCAAGTGTTGGAACTCTGCTTTGAGAATTCAAGTTGAAGTTCAAGTGTAAACTTTTTTTTTTTAATATGGGCCTTAAGATGACTTATGCACAGCTGATATTTTAACTATGATTAAATCATTATTTTAAGAGAAAAATTAATAGAAACTAGAAGGGGAGTGCAATCACTTAAGTGTATTTTCAATTTGATATCTTTCAAAGTAAACTTTTTATAGACAAAAAAAAACAGTTTATTATTTGGTATTTATTTATGAAACTTATTTTTTATTATTGCATTGTTTTTCTTTCCATATAATCTATAATCATTAATTTTTTTCTATTTGAGCTGCAATCTATAATAATATAATGGCAGTTTAGCATAACTATAATAGGTAATTAATTTCAATACATGTAATTTGAATATATGAGTTTTTTTCTTTCTCTTCATACAAATTCTTCGCCATAATCCGATCAGAAAATCTACACAAATTCAATCACATTAAGGTTGGAATCGAGCTTTTAAAACTTTTTTTTTTTTTTGGTTTTCTTTAGTACTTTTGTATTTTTTTTTTCTTGTTTTTATTATTCTTTCCTTCCTATGTGTGTTTGTACTTTTTTGTTTTGTTTGGTGTTTTCAATGAAAAACTCTTTTGTAATTCAAAGTATGTGTCTTAAACTTCATCTATCATTGTTACTTTGGCTAATTTAAGCTTCTTTTTTTATCTATTGAAGTACGGATTCCATTTAATCATTCTACGTTTCTTCGTCACCTTCGAATTCAGGAGTTTTTTGTTTTGGGTTTTAAGTTAAACGAAAAAAGACAAGATATTTTTTTAAGCGAAATTACATGTTGTCGGTGATTGCCTGCTTTAAGGAGCTAAGTGATTAACACAATAGATAGATCGACTTTTTATGTTTGAGGTTTTGAGATTCTTCTATTATTATTATTACAAATGAAACAACATTAAAACTAGGTCTAGTAATGATTGCGTGTGTCTGTTGCTATTTTATATATAGTAATTGTTTAAATAAGTTTTGAGTTTTTTTTTTCTCTCAATCGGATTAGTTTTAACCTAATACTTTCTAAAAGTTGCTGTTATTGGTGAGAATGTTTCTTTAGGCAGAGAGAGAGTACACATTACAACAAAACCTGACCCGACTGATATTGGTACAAGGGTTGGATTATAAAAATCAGAAACGGTTATAAGGATTAAATATTATGTCAATTCTGCGGCACTACGAGTTCGTATTTCGCAACATTTATCAAATGCTGTGAAAAAAATTAGTGGCAAAATCATCCACTTGCAAATAATTTGCATAATTATTAACATATTTGCATAATTCCCACCTTGGATGGGAAACATTTGTCAACTTTCCTATTCTTTACATTAAATAAAGCACTATATATGGGCAGGGCTGATCACTCTTAGAAAATTAGGGAGATTTTTGCTAGGACAGATTCATATTATTTTATTATTATTTTCATACAATGGAACTGTCTTCCTGAGGAAGAAGTGGTAAATGGGGATAATTTTGTTTTGTGGGACAATGCTTAATGCTGCATATGGACTTTTATGTCCCTCTGCCATAGGCCTATTTGGCTGCTAGCAGAGTACTAATTGTAATTGTAAAAGCGAGTGTTATTTTTAGGTAAAAAAAAAAGTGAAAAACACACCCACTTTTAACGTAAAGAATAGGAAAGTTGACAAATGTTTCCCATCCAAGGTGGGAATTATTTTTTGTGAAAAAAAAAATAATTTGTTTAGATGAAATCTCAACATATTCTTTTACGTTGAACAACTTTTAATTTTAGTTTCACTGCTTTTTCTTGTTTTTCTAAGTTTTTTCAACTTAAATCTTAGCAGTTGAGTTTGGTTATGTTGTAATGTGTACTCGGCTTTAGCTTTTAGTATTTTTTTTCTGTTGACCTTTTTGTCAGTTTTCTTGATGGTCAACAACAACGTTATGCATTTTTTTGTGTCTACTTTAATACTACAGTAGTTCATGGTCATCTTTGTTGTCCAAGTCTCTTTTTGCAATATAATAAGAATACTTTGACGTGGTCAATTTCCTTATTATTCCTGATAAATGCCACACTACGGACATACACATGAATGTCGTAGTTGTTATGAATGACTTTTGGTACTTATTTGCCTTTCCCGGTTGTTTGGTGTGTTTTTTTTTTTGGTCAAAAATGGTCATTGTTGAGGAATGTGATGGCCGTTTGCCAGAAAACTAAACTTTGTTTTTTTTTTTTGTTTGTTTTTTCTAACGAAGATTTTGTCGACTTTTTTTGTATGAAAACTAGAAAGTATTATTTATTTTTTTGTTGTATACTTTTAGAAAAGAGAAATGAATTTGTATGAAATTGATGAGTGTGTTTTTGAGCTATTTTGATTTATAGAAAGTAGGGATATTTTTTTTTTCAGTGTTGCAAAAAAAAAAACACACAAAACACTTTTGTTTTTGTTTATCTAAAGCTGATGCAAATTTTTTTTTTGCTGCTTTATATTGCCTTAGTGTATTTTATGTATCCATTTTTATAGTTGGGTTTAGTGGTCAATCAAAGATGATTCACTTTTACAGTGGAAGTTTATGTAATAAGATGACATCACCCATTGGGTGTTTCAACCATACCACCATATAGTCAAACTCCATGTTATTTTGACAGTTGTTTTCTTGGTGCTTTTTTCTTATTTTTTTTTTTTTTTCATTCGGTTCTTCCATTTTCTTTTTCTTCCTTTTATTCTGACTTTTTGCCTTCATAAATCACTATCTTGCTTATTGAAGCATGTGTTTGCCTGCCAAATAACCTAGCAAATATAACAAGATCTCTTTTCTGTATGTTTTTTTTTGTTGTATGTGTCTACAAACGTACATTCCTGTGTTTGTTTGTGTGTCCTCCTCTTTACCATTGAGAAGTTAGGGGGGTAGATTTTTTTATATATATATATTTTTATAAGGATTGAAGGGGGGTGGGATAATAAAATGAATGCCTTATAACCAATCCACCCTCTTTAAATCCCTTTTTTTTCGTGTGTACTGTTATGTATATTAAGAGGGTAGGTTTAGTATTTGGGGGGAAATGGGTTACCACCCGTTGATAACGATTCTCTTTGAAGCTGAGGCTTTTTTTGTCGTTGTTGTTTCTGACATCTAAAATAGTAGAAGTGTTACTAAAAGGGAAGAAATTTGATTCGGGTGAGCTTTTTTTTTTCAGTTCTATTAAAGATATAGATATAAATCGAAAATATTTGATGACACTTTTATGACGACTTTCCGTGCCATCAGAAAAAATGTGCAATAATATGCATAATGCATTATTTATTTTAAAAAAATACCACACGCTTTTTTTTTATTAAAATTTGCAATGACTTGATTAGCATTTAAAGCAAAAAACGTCACTGGCCAATTTACAGAGGACGAGGCTCAAATATAAACCCTGAATTAATATTTAAAAATATATATATGGTGGTCCAGAAGTTCTTTACAAAATACAAAGTAAATTCTGGAGCTCTTTGTAATTTTATGTTGTGGCCTCCTCCTTTTCCAAATATGTCCAGCCCATCCATATGTTGGGTTGGGTGTGGGTGGGTTGGCAATTTTATAAGAAAAAGTCTGTTTGCTTTTAAAAAGCGCAGCCCATATTCTTTGTGGGCCCTGAGTTTTGTGATCCTCATGGGCTTCGTGTGGTTTCCTCACTAAAACGTTTTTTGAGTTGGGCTGCGCCTGTGCCAGGATTTTTTTTTAAAATGTAGGTTTCTAGTTTCTAGTTTTATTACGAGTTAAAGATAAAAACTTTTTTTTTAAAGTTTTAGAAAACTTATTAACGGTCGATGGGGATAGTCATTCTACACAGTCACTAGTCAATGTGCAAAACTACTCATCTGGTTGCTAATCTTCACAACTAATAGTTTTTTAAACAACGTTCAGAATGTCTTAAAAAAAGGCCAATATCGACATAAGGACTATTTTTAGATATGATGTTTGTCCATGGCATATTTTTATTCATTGCTTTCAATAGAAAAAAGTAACTGTGCAGATTTACCGACAAATTTGGTGGTTTTGCATGTTGTCTAGTAATATTGTAGAATGACTGTTTTTTTTTTACTTTGGCTAATAACATCTCTGATCCGTAAAGATATTTTATTTTGTTGAAATTGAGTCTCTTTTTCTAAAGCATTTTAGAATGATTACATTCATATTTACTCAGTGAAATTATTTTTCTTCTTATAAAAATGATAGTTTTCTTTTGTAAATATGATTTAAAAAAGGTTTTTTTGTGTGTTTTTCATTTGTGTGCCAACTGTCAAAAAATTTAGACCAAAACATCATCTTTCTATATTGTAGAAAGACATAATAATATCTTGGTCCCCGTTTTTTTTTTATTTACATGTGATCTTCCACATTTTTTTCTTCACCGCCACCACCACCACCGCCATCATTTCTAACAAATAAGAAAAAAATACACAAAAAAAGAAAGCTCTTTTCTTATATCTTTTTTTCTTCTTCTTGTTCTTTCTTGATGCATCGTTTCTTTAGCTACTTATTCTTCTTTTGTCTGAGTTTGATACAAACGTTTTCTATTGGTTCAAACTAACGGTTTTCTTGTGTGTGTCCTTTAATACTTTTGATGGTGATGGCGGTGGTGGTTGGTAGTTGTGTAGTGGTCGATTTTCTTATTGTCCTCACGGAACATTCTTTTCGAAGACATCTTCTACTCTGCCACTTTTTTTTTTCTTTTGGAAAACACAAATGACACAACGACTTTTGCTATTTATTTTCTTCGTTTCTCTTTTATTCCCTTTTGCTTTTTTTTTCTTCCATTGATAAAAATGGCTAAGGACATTTATACTTGTGTGTGTGTCTATGTGTCTAGAAGAAAAAAAAAGTCTCATGAGACAACAACAAAAAAACCTGGCGATCTATCTAGTATTTTTTCTTTCTTCCCTTTTTCTAGGTTGTGTGTTATATTGTATCCAACCTGACTTCCACTTTTTTTTTGCCTACTTTATTACATCCCCATCATTTTCTTTTCTCGAGGAAAAAACTTATTATTATTAGTTGTGATGCTGTTTTATTGTCACTTGAATTATCTCTTTGACATCTTCTCTGGAGAAATGTATTTTCTAATTAAAATTATTGCTTCTTCTTTCTTATCTATGAATTATTTGTGTTCAATAAAGTTCATTTTTTTTTTTTTGGTGTAACAAAAGGAAAAATTTTTTTTGTGACTTTAGCAGAGATGTGAAAAGTTTTAGGCCCTAATAAACATTATTACAACAACGAAAAATAAGTTCATTCTTTGAGAAGAACTCAACACATTTGCTCTTTTCTTGCGGTGTGTGTTTTTGTGTGTCTCGTCGTATGTTTGAACGTATCATTTATGAGTGTCTTCTTCCATATGTTTCAATGTGTATGTTTTTGTTCTCCATTCTTTTAATGCAATCTTAAAAAATTAGCAATTTGTGTTGAAGGTGGGTTGGGACCGTGTTTGATGCTTAATCATTTAAGACAGTTTATCAGGAAATTCACTTAAGAAAACAAGTGTTTTCAAACTGACAACAGATTTTTCGTCTTTTTTTCTCCGTTGTTTTCCTTCTTTCTTTCTTTCTTTATTTCTCTCCCTCGAATCTCTTGGCACTTTTAAAGTAATTTTAAGTGTTTAAAGTAATTTTCTTGTCTTTTTTTCTTCTCTTCCACACAGTTTTCTTAAATTTGTTACTTGAAACCAATTTGACATACTGGTTGTGTGTTTTTTTCTTTCTTCTTCTTCGTGTTTGTCAAGGAGCTAGGTTGTTGTAAGGTTCTGAACTGTTCTTAATAGTACTTGTTGCTATTGTAGTGGTTTGTCCATTCATTCCTCTGTTGGGACCCGTGCTGTAAAGTGCTTTTGGATGTTTCTTCAGTAACAACTTACTACTGTCTTTTGATGAACTGACTGACTACAAAACATACCAGAGAAACCTAAGAAACACTTCAACAATTCGTTTTCGCATACTTGTTAAGCTAGTTCTTCACTTGTTTTCTTATATATTTTGAAGTGGGTTGGTGGCGTGGTTCTTATTGTTTGAACTCTTGTTGCTTTTTCTCCCATCTTTCTCTTTAAAAGACATTCGCACACTTTTAGACTCTTGGAGTTTTTCTTCTTTGCTTTTAATTGAGCAATTATGACAGCATTTAGTTGGGGCTTTATTTTTCGTTCACAAGTGAGTTGCTTGTGAAATCCACTTTGAGATGAAGAAAAGAAAGAGAAAAAAGGAGCTCAGAAAATGAGATGAGGTTGTATGGCTTTCATATGGCTCTAGGTTAAAAGTTAAGTTTCCTTTTAGCTGGCTGGGCTGTTTTCGATGTTCCCTCCTTCCCTATGTCTTGAATTGTAAGGGGGTGGTGTCTACATGCCAATGACAGCCATCTTTACCTTCATGGTTCAAATGTTTGATTTTGATACTTGCTTAAGATAAAAGAAGAAATTGAATGTAGATTTTTTAGAAATGTCTTGAAGGTGAAATGTGTGGGCTGGAGTAGATTTTTATCAACCTTTTTGTTTTCTATCCATTTTTATCTAACTTTGGTTACACAAGTGCGCATGCATATACTGTATGTAGAAGATATATATAATTCTTAGATATTTCCAATAGTGAAAACAAACGAGGTTTTTTTTTTGTAATCTTATGTGGAGAATTTGTATTAGCTCTAGGGGCATCATTTCACCTTCAGTTCTTGTATGAACTTTAAAGAGAGTTGAAAAAGGTTGAAAAGAGTTACGAAAAGTTATGTTTATTTGAACAGTTCAAGTGGTTTCTATAGGATATTTTTTTAAAGTAGATGTTTTAAAATATTTAAATGGTTTAAGTAGAGTCGTGGTATGGTTTTTTTTTTTCTTTCTTAATTTTTCATCACTGCTTTTTGTTCTAGCCATTGTGACAGTTTTTGAATATGGTTATGATTTAGGTTTTTTTGTTGTTGTTTTCTTTAATAAAATACTAAATCTGTGATATGTTTAATTAGTGCGTGTCTCATTTAAGTGATTTCTAATGAGATTTATTTATGCACTTTTAGTTTTATCTATTTATATATAATGTGTATATATATATATCGCTTATTCATATTCTAATCATTTTGGCTGTGTTCTTTTTCTCTCTTTTGACACTCTTTTTAGTTGTCATTAGATAACGTCCTCCCGTTGTCCACTTTCTATGTACATATAATAGAATTACACGAGATTATTAAGAAGAGCCACGACGACTATGATGATGATGATGTTTTTACTTTTATCTGGTTTATGTTTATGGATTAAATAATCTATTTGAGCCATCTTCTTGTTTTCATTTACGTGTTCATGCTTTGAATATTACTATCCATTTTTTTTGTTAGCTTAGGTCAACATAAAAATGCACTTAAATTATATGAAGACACGTCACGGACGAGATCAGAGGTTATTTTGTTAGTCAACATAATCAATATGAAGTTTATTTTAAATTTGGACCATATGCACGTAGACTGTACAGACACTTGTCACAGATAGTGTCACAGACAGACACAGATACATGTATAGTGATACAAATACATATATAGTGACATAAACATACATATACAGATAGTGACACAAACATACATATACAGATAGTGACACAGACAGACACAGATGTAGTGACACAGACAGACTTTTAGACAAAAATATTGAATTACTACACATGAAAACTGAGAAATAATTCAGTGAAAAACATACAAAAATGAATAAAGGTACAAGGGAGACAGACACACATGAAGTGACAACACACACAGAGATAAATGACACGCACGCACGCACACACACACACTGGGACACAGACACATACAGAGAATAAGTCAGTAGTTAGAATTTAGAGAAAAAGAGAACTGCAGACACACATAAGGATAGACAAATTGTCTACATAGAAAAACACTTAAAATCGGGAGTTGAATGAAGATTGGATTTAGTGTTTTTTTCTTCTCTTCATCATCTTTAAAAAAAAGCCCTTCTAGTTCTTACTTCCTGTCACACATCCGCATACTATCTCGCTAAGAGTATATGAGCAACTAATTTTTTCTTTCATATTACTCGAGAGTGATGATGAGTTTTTCTCCACCCCTATTACAAATACCCCATCAAACTGTCTCTTCTTCAATTCGAATGTTGTTTTTTTTTTCATTACCTTAACTAGCTTTTAACATTAGGTTTTTCTACAAATGATGTTTTAAGGGGTTGAAAGGGATAGTGAGAGAGAGGAGGGTGTAAGGGTTGTTAACTTGTATCTTTTACCCCCATAGTACCCTCCTCCCATGTCATTTCTTTTAGCATATATAATATATATACTTCAATTGCCTATTTTTGCGTCACCAGCACTTATCATTGCCAAGTCTTGCATGAAAAACTACATTGATTTTCATCCCTTTAAAGTTTGTCATTTTTTTTTTTCTTCTTACTTTTGTGCTTGACACAAGATGCATTTATGGTGAATTGGAGAAGGAGGTGGAGTAGGATGAAAAAAAATAAACAAGTTCTTCTATCTTTCTAAAATGTGCATGGATTTGTGTGTTATGTGTGTGTGGAGCCCTTTCACTTAACCTTTTTTTAATTTAAGCACACATACACGCGTGCGCGCGCAAAAAAAAAGTGTCAGCCAAGTTATCTATGCATGACAGCATATAGTTGTCATGAATGTGTGTGCCAATGACAGCTAACAATGCAATTTCCAATAATTTTTTTTTCCACTCCTTTTTTTTACATTTGGAGTTTTTTTTTGTGTACATTGTAAAAAGAGATAGAGAGAGAGAAAAAAATTCATTGATTGTATCCATCATAAAATGCATTTGTGAGGCGTAATGAATAATTTTTCTTGACTAGATTTTAACCTCTTACAATCACCTTTTTACATAGGAAAAAAAAATGCTTTACGTGTTCTGGAAATAAGTTTACTCCGGTTGAGAATTTAGGATTGCATTAGGAAACATGCTTAAAGTGAAAATCATTGAATGAATTTTTGAAGGAAGAGGTGGGGGGGGGGGGGTATTTGTTTTTCGTACACATTGTATTTTAATACAACCAGCAGAGTATACTTGAGTTATGCAAATTTCAGAGATACAGATATTATGACGAATACGAATGATAGAAACCTAGGAAGATTGTTTTTTAATAATTAATTTTTATGTTAATACAGATTTCATTTTAAATCAGTTGCAAACTAAAGCAGTGATCTATCTCATTGGCAATATTTACAGTAAAATTCACTGCTATGTGACTTTAATAAATTGCAATTACCAAAGTGATTTACAGTGGGTTTTTTTCGCACATAGGCACTGTCGTGCAGAAAATACCCAATCTTTGTTTATTTATTTTTTGCAAGAAATTATACAAGAATAGCAGTAATATTTGACTCGTTTTTTTTTGTACTTAAATCTTGTGTCATTTACTGGCTTGGTACAAGAGTGCCACTTACAGAGATAACTGTGTATCATCATTTAGAAAAAAAAGCCCTTTTTTTGAAACAATGTAAATTTTAAGAATGTTGTGATTCTGAAATGTCAAGTCATTTCTATTTTTTTTATTTTTCTATTATTGGTAAGTGAAGACTCATGAACTTTATTGTTCTTAATGGAATTTTCAATTGCTAAAGGAGGTATTAACATGTACTGAATTTGATCACCAAAACTCATGTTAGGCACAAATACGAAATGTGAGGTGAGCCAGTTCTAAACTAATCATTTACTTAGCTGAGCTACGCCAGTGCTCATCCCTAAGCATCCATTTTACCCTAGGTATCAGTATTAAGTTATGGTGGCTACCTTTGCTAAAGACAGATTTAAAGGATGTTTTTAAGTCAAGATTTTTTAAATTTACCGATCGAGATGAAGAAGATAAATAAGATTAAGACAATAAGTTGACAATGTCCACTTCAAACTTTTACTCAAAAAGGGGGTGTTTTCAAATATATACAGTATATAAGGAGATCCACTTTGAAGCTTTTATTTATCTACTTTTAATTGACATTAATTTTTACTCGTGGAGGTTTTTTTGACCACATAATCTGATTAATTCAAAGAATCTATTTACATCTTTCTGTTTTTTTTTATCTTCATAACGAATAAGAAATCAATAACTGACTATTTTTGAACGAAATTTATGTTTGACTCCCCCCTTTCCTCCTTTGGAAACTATTCGTGAACTGTATTTTTATGAGTCCATTTTCTTTCTTTTGCAGAACACTTTCACATATTTGTTGGTGATTTAAGTCCAGAAATTGAAACACAGACGCTAAAAGAGGCATTTGCGCCGTTTGGAGAAATATCGTAAGTAATTTTCCCGCTCATTTCTTTTTCCTCTCCCCTTTTTTTTTTTCATTTTCATTCCTTTTCTCGTTTTTTTTTGTTGCTTTTGTGGTCTTTTATTTTTTACGACTACCTTTATGTTGTCATATTTTGTGACGTCGTCGTCACAGAAGAGAAAAATGTGTCATTCTAGTATTTTTTTTTATGTGTTTAGGATTGTGTAGATATTTTTAACCTAACTCTTAAAACTCGTGTTTTCATTTTTTTTAAAAGTTTTATTTTGAATTGAAATTCATGAGTTGAATTCATTAGTTCTTTTTTTAAAAAAAAAGATAATCAATGGTTACTTAATATTAATAAGCAATTTATTTACTCATATTTAATTTAGTTATGTTCTGAAATTTGTTTTAGTATATTTTCAGTTAGAAATAATTTATTTTTAAATAATCGTTTTTTCTTTCTTTCTTGTTGACTAATGAATTGATTTTTATGTCTAAAAACCAACTTTTGAGTCAGTTTTCTGTTGTTTTGACCCATGAATTGAATTTTACTGGCCTTAAGAATACAACTGAATGTCAATTTCAGCACAAAAGCCAATTGTTTTTCCAAAAAAAAATCGACTTTTTGATCCATGCATTGATTCCTTTTCATCGTAGAATTTTTTTTTTTTTTAAATCTATTTTTGTGTGAAATAACCTCCTCTTCTGAGACATTAATCTATTTATGCTATTCGATTATTTTCAATTTTTATAAGTACAGTTGAAAACTTTTTTAACACAAAAACGGATAACCCGAAATATATTTTCGATCTGCTCTTTTTGAATAGCATAACATTTTCATTTTTTTAAACATCAAATTTGTTTAACAAGAAAAAAATATTCCGGTCACTTTTATTTTGTGTTAAGCGGTTTCCATTGTTTTTCGAAGAAATAGGTTATTTTTGTGGCTCAACGTTTCGGTAAGAATATTCGGGAACATGTAATTTATCTTGTTCTTTATTTTCAGAGTTATTTTTTCTTGCTTTAAAAAACGAACGTTTGCCTATTGTTTTTTAAACATTTTTTTTGAAATAATTATTGATGTGGACGATTTTTTTTTAACATTTAATTATTTTGAGTAGATGTTTCACATTTAATTTTCATTTAAGATTGTTACGCAAAATATTAAAACTTTTGTACAAATTTGACAAACGTTCTTAAATAAGGCGCGTGATCAACCTTTTAACAGTTATTTTTTTGTGTCGTATTGAGAACTCATGAATTATTTTTTTGTAATTTTTAAAAATCTACTTATTTCTTCTTTTTGCTCGTCTTTGAAGGTATAATAGTATACATGTATGTTGTGTGATATATATATAATATATATATATAATATATATAATATATATATATATATGTTTCTTTTGTGTTCGTGTGTTTGCATCAATTCATTGCTTTTTTCCACTTTATATTACAGTAGCAACAACAACAACATGTGCAACTAGAATTTGTTCAATTCTCCTTATTTTCTATTCGTTTTCTCTGTATGTTTTTTGGATTGTTGAGGATTTGTTGACAGATTTTGCTACTTTTTCAAATGTTGTTGTTGTTGTTGTTGTTTGTGTAGTAGCATCTTTGTTATGTAGAGACTATAGAACTTTTTTAAGGGACCTCGAGGTTTTATGTGATCGTCAGAAGGATTTATCCCCCTTTTTTTTCATTCCCAATTCAAATTTTGGTTTTAGTTTTTTTTTTGTAGTAAACTCATATATATTTGCGAGTTTCTTTCTTCTTCTCCTTTGGGTGAATTGAATGGATTTGGAGGGTGGGATGTGAGGGAAAGAGGTGAACAGTTTGAATGAATGGTCGAATAAATGAAAAAAGGATGTAAGTTTTCGAAGGGAAATGGGTAGGAGAGAGAGAAAGAGAGAGACCCATCCTTAATAGTAGTCGTCCATCGTCTTTCACTCCTTATTTGGAAGAGAGAGAGAGTTTCCAAGCAATTGGAATGCAAAACGTCTTATGTGTTTTCTTCAATTTGTTTATCGATCGTATAAGATGGGGTGGAAAGATGGGATGAGGGGGTCCACCCATACAAACACACTTTTTTATTTTTACAATAAAAAATACTTTCCGGATTAGGAGAAAAAAACTTTGGCTTTTTTTAAGGGTCTGCGATTTTTGCAAGGATAGTTTTGGTCCACTGGTTCGTCCATATTCGAAATAGATGTAGGCTTGTTTTAAACTAATGGTTGAAATCTTTTTCTCCGCCTCCTTCCTTCACCAACCCTCAAAAAATTTGCCATAAAAATTCCGTTATTGAGGGTCTAAAAATCTTCTAAGTGTGGGAGGAAATGGACAAAATATACCAACAATGGTAGCTTTTTTTTTTTTAGAAAAATGAAAACTTTTTTTTTCGTTTTTTTTTTGTTTGTGTAAATTCAAAAGATGTTATTCTTTATTTTCCTTTTATGTTTTTTTTTGTTGGTTTAAATCACTCTTCAATATTTAATATTAGCTTGTCAAAATCCTCTCACAATTGATTCTCGGCAATTAGAACGTATTTTTTTTATTGTTGTTGGTAGTTGTGTTGATGCAAAAATTGCTCCTTGTAGGTGGGCAATCACTGCAGGCAGCAGCTGCAAAGATTTAATTTTATGCCACTTTGTCTTTTGTCAACTTGTCTTACGGTTGGAATATGAAATCAATTTAGATAGTATTGTTAATCACAAGTAGAATGAGAATGATGATTAATTTGAAAGTGTGAATCATGAAGATGATGAATTATGCCTATGATATTTGTCATCTCAAGATTGCAGGTTGTATATCACTATCACAGTATATACATATTAGAGAATATCGCTAATTTTTTTTTGTCGTTCAGTTTCTTCACATTGGTGTTTTTTGAGCTTTTTACTTTAAGGTTAAAAAGGACAAAGGTTCAATATTTTTTTAAATTCGAAAAATGGGGGGGGGGGGGGGGGGAACAACGCCCAATTATGAATTTTTTTTTTCATAAAAAACGGCCAAAATTGAAAAAAATTAAAATTTCTAAAAATTACTCGAAAACGGTTCAACGTGAGGTCCAGAAAGAAGTCTCAAGAAGCTTAAAAAAACAACAAAGGCTCAAGAATTTTTAAAATTCAGAAAAATGGGGAAATCTACAGCTGGAAAAACCTGGGAAAAAAATTCGGGTAAATTAGAATATTTTCCAATACAGTCGATAGTGACTACTAGTTATACTAGCAGGGGGGGGGGGGGGTGGGGGGGTTAAATAAATATATCGTACTGATGATGTCCATTATTGTTACAGTGCACAGACGGTTTTTTTTTTTACAATGCCTTTTGGATAACTTGGAAAAATGAGGGAATTTCAAAAATTAAAATCGGTGGCAATTCTGGGCAACATTTCTATTTCATTTCCACATTTCATTTCTTTTACCTAATAGCTCTTTTTGCTTACTGCTTGACTTTCGTACATAAATACAATTTTCACTAAAAAGCTCTTTTTATTCGAATAATCTAAAAGAAATCTTAGGTTAAAAAATAGTTTAAAAATAATCTCGCAGTTACTAAAAATAGCAAG
>JAUPFP010000038.1:1538170-1555670 GCA_036925085.1 Brachycybe producta | reverse complement strand
TGGCTCACAACCTCTTTGTTTCATTGGTTGTTGCTTTCATCTAAGTTTCATCAACGTTGCAACATGTATCATAGGTGTTGCTTGCAACAAATGGGAAATTACATTTGCTACAACTAGTATTGTTGCTTGACTGTTGCTACGTGTAGCATCAGCTTTAGGGACTGATTTTTACTAACTTTGAAATTACAATGATTGTAATTTATAGACAATCCACCCCATCCTCTTCTATTTTAAAACATTTTTTTGGTTTTTGTTTTTTTCTGACAATTTTTTTCTACTATTTTATGGCCTTATGTATATTGGTTGACCACTGTCTTATTTACTATGTTATATGGGTTTATTTTTGGAATGTGTTTTGTGTTGCACCATTATTTTTAACTTAAGTTTGTCCTTTTTCTTTTTTTTTCAAAAATGGGTTTTTATGTGTTTTGATGTTTTAAAAATGTAATGAAAAATCACGGGAAGTCGTTTTATTTAGTTGATAAATTTATGATTTACTATTTTTAATGTAAAACCCTAGTATTTCTTTTTTATTGCAACTCCATTGATAGATATTTTTTGTGCTTCTGACACATTTTGGTCACTCACTATATTGTTATGGGTTTTATTGTTGTTGTTTTTTTCTTCCCAAAAACAAACAACTATATACTAAAAAAAATACAAGTATTGAATGAATGAATCATTTATGACGAAAGATACTTTTAAGTAATATTTCTTAACGTTTTTTTGTTGTTGGGAATTTTAAAGAAGAGATGGATTTTTTTGGTATTTTTTGTTGGTCTTGAAAACATGAAAATGTACTTTTGTTATATAAAAAGTTTTTTTTTTCTTGTAAGGATCTGTTTTATATTTTATATTTGGTAGAAAAATCGTCAAATTGTTTTTTTTTAGAAAGTAAGACCAACAAAGTGGGCCACAGAGGCTTTTGTTGACACACTTGAAAATGTATCAGTTTTTTTTTTAAATCACACACAAAGACACATTTTGTGATTAATAAATACATCACAAAATGTGTCTTTGTGTGTGATTTAATTGTATGTATTCAGATGTCTTTGGGAGGTGGGGGGGGGGGGGTATGTGAGGCTATAATTCTGTTTGTGATATTATTATACGTTTGGGTTGTATACAGGATCGCCGAAAGCGGGCCCCGCGCCCCGTGAAATTAATAATTCCGTTTCCGATTCAAGAAATTATGCAACAAAATCACAAATAATGAAATGCATAGTAGTTTGTAAAAAGAAATCCAGACTCGGGCCTTGCAGGCTGCACGGGCCTCGGAATTTGTCCCGGCTTTGCCCCTCTCTCGTTGGCCCACTCGTATATGCAAGACAAAGAAATTAGGGAACTTTTCCAAAATAGCTTAAGTATCAGAATGGTGGGGAAATTAAAGTACATTAGAATATTATACAGGTGTATAAATACTAGTAGGGTAACCCGTTATAAATGACGGGAGCCAAATTCACGGGCAATTGTGTCCTGCCTTAGAATTTTTTTTCCTCCACCCTTTTATGACGTCAGACCAAGTTACAAACCTATTAGAAATTGATGACGTTCATAAAAGGGCTGAGCAAAAGAAATTCTAATGCTGGGCACAATTGCCTGTGACAAACTGTAGTTTAATTTTGCTACTATTATCCCCTCCCCTTTTTGTATTTGAAAGAGAAAATGAGCTTTTCATTTTCTCTGGTGTGCTCATGCGCGTCGTTTGTTCCTTTTTTACTGCTTTCATTTCAATTTCAGCCACCCCCTCCCACTTTTTTCAACCCTCCACGTTTCTCTCTCTCTCCCCCCCTTCTACACTTTCCAACCTTTTCCCCTCTCCAATTTAATATCATGGGGTTCTTGGATGGGAAGGGTGCTGCATATAGTTGACCTTGAGAAACAAAAAGCTGTTTGTTCATTTCTTCATTTATTTAAATTTATATAAATTCTGACGTGCTTCAATGGTTTTGTTACTCTACACACACACACACACACACACACACACACAGATCTGGGATATTATATATATAATTATAATTATGCCAGGTCTGTCCTTTCATGTGAGTATCGTTTTAACCCTTGAAGAACGTCGGAATTTATATAAATTTAAATAAATGAAGAAATGAACAGCTTTTTTTCTCTCAAGGTCAACTATATGTTGCACCCTTCCCATCCAAGAACCCCATGATATTAATTTGGAGAGGAGAAAAGGTTGGAAAGTGTAGAGGGGGAAAGAAAAGTGGGAGGGGGTGACGGAAATTAAAATGAAAGGAGTAAAAAAAGGAAAAAACGACGCGCATGCGCACACCAGAGAAAATGAAACGCACATTTTCTTTCTCATATCCCCTCCCCTTTTTATAGAAGGGGAGGGGATAATAGTAGCAAAATTAAACTAGAATTTTTTTTGCTCCGCCCTTTTATGAATTGGGTTGTTGGGTTTGTTACTTGGTCTGACGGCATTAAAGGGCGGAGGAAAAGAAATTCTAATGCTGGGCACAATTGCCTGTGAATTTTGCTCCCGTCATTTATGACGGGTTACTCAACTAGTTTGTATATAATTTAGTTGATTGCACTAAAAATTAAAATACCGGTTTTCCTCTTTAATAAAAAAAAAGTTTTCTTCCCGATTACCCGAAAATGATGTTTTCATTCGAATTTCATATTTGTTATTACTATTTTTCAGTTTGTTTTTAAAATTTAGTATTTTTTAGGTATATAGGATGTGTGTCTGTTTGTTGTATGTGTCTGACATTACATGTTTTATGTACGTGTTTAATTTATTTATAAAGTGTAGCCCTAAAATAATTCTTTATCCATTTCGTATATACATACATGTATTATACAGTACATGTATATCCTGTTTTTTTTTTCTTCTCTTTCTTTAAGTCTATATTTGCATTTCAATGATTACACTTTATTAATAGTTTAAGATCACAAGAACTTGACTTTTTAATTAAAATTAGATGAATGTTTTAACGGTTAATTTCGTCTGCGTGTTTTTGTCTTATGTGTATATTTGGTATATATATATATGTGTGTGTGTGTTTACTTGTGTGTGTCTCATACAACAGACTTAAGCTTTTTTTTAAAAAAAATGAATCGACAAAAAAGGCCTGACTTTGAGAGAATATTTATCTAATTCTTTCTCTCTTATGTTAGTTATATACTATATCCAAATTATATGCATGTGTGTGTATCCATGTTAAACATTTAGCAGAAGAAAAAAAAAATGTGCACATTTCTATGTTCTTTAATACTTTGCTCATTTAGCTTTATGTAATGTTCATGTCAGTTTGCTGCATATATATACATAGATATATTAATATAATGAATCGTTAAAACTTAATTTGAAGGGAGGGAGGGAGGGGGAAGAGACTGTAAACCCAATTATGTAGTATAAAAAATAGACTTGATTGTGTTCAACTTTTCTCCTACTAAATTTCTGGGATATCGTTTTTGCTTTATACTTAGATTAATAAGGAGGGATTTTCTCTTGTTTTTTCACTTCTTATTCTTTTTTGTGTTATCTTATCTTGAGATTCACGGTTGAAAAAAAATTTGCACAAATTTCTTAATTTTTATCATTAATTAATTTTTTAACGACTTCATCATAATCGTTTATTTTTTTTTTTGTATGTTTTAAACATTTTTGCAAGTGATTTTTTTTTTGTTTCAAAAGTGTAATTAATTGCCAACCTAAAATATGAAATTTGTTTTCTTAGCTTTTTTTTAAATTATTATTCTAAATTTATCGCTCTCAACTTTGAATATCAATATTTTTTTTAATTTAATTTCAATCGAGACTAATATACAGGGTGTCCCAAAAGTCTCTGCATAGTTTCGAGAAATAGGGAGAATTTCAAACAAATTTCTTAATTTTTCTTTTATTTGACATGATTATATTTATATTTTAATACAAAATATTTTAATAATGCAAGTATTAAATAAAAACATAACAGCTCTCTCTGCCTTGCAGAGTACATTTGTCATCTTTGTAGGGATTATCTTCGTATAATGGGGTTTCAAAATAAAATAATAGGAAGTTTAAAAAAAAAACCATTGTAACACAATGCATATACTTTGTATTATGGATAAAATATATACAGATAATCATTTCAGTAAGAAATTTCTTTGAAATTCACCCGATTTCACCAAAATACGTATTCTTTTTTTGGGAACACCCTTTATATACACAGTATATAAAATATATAGATTCGTTTCGGGAGCCCTTCGTTTATTTCATATATGTATATACTGTACTGTAAAAGGCGTGAGAATTTGTATCGTTTAAACTTCCCCCTCAGCTTACTAAGTTAAATATACGATTTGTGTCTTATGTGTGTGTGTCTTTTTGTGTGTGCAAATGTTTCTAATCTAATTTCAGTTGTCAACATCAATCGACATTTCGAAACATTTGTTTTGTGTTTTTTCTTAAAGTATGTGAATGTTTATCTCTGTGTGTGTGTTTGTACAAAAAAAAAGAAAAATTGGTGTGATACCTCTTGTGTGTCAGATATATCTGTTTAAAATGGGAAACCTAAAACGTTTTTGCAGACAAATTGGGCCATTTGTGAACCAGTCTCCCTCTTTCTTTCTCTCTCTCTCTCTCTCTCTCTTGAAAGTCTCTACATAAACGAGCATGATACCATATAGAATATATAAAACAAGGAATTTGCACATTGAAGGTTATGGGCACTTTTTTTTTCTTCTCTATCAATGACATTTATTCATTGTATATGTGTACAATAATTTCATTTAAAGGCTTGTTTTCTATACAACCCCAAAAAATAGGGACCTACTATCAACTTAAATAATGATGTTGCTTTATACCCGTTATCCATCAGCATTTTTTTTTATTGTAGGCCTAGTAATGTTTTCCATTAGCCATTTAGGGTATTTTGAGTTTAGTCATTAATGGTAAAAGGTTTAAAGATATTTGAACATATTATAAAAATAATGTGGTCATTGACACCTTTATTACAATAATTTATACCAGAACACATGTATACAAAGTGAACAACCATACTTAATGTGTGGTACTGGTGAGGTTCAATAACTTATACAAAAATGTGCATTGACAATGACTTGTCATTTGAGTATCATTAGAAATAAGGTATTTTAAAATCATGGTTAAGTAATTGTAAAGGAAAAAAATGTATTTCAGGTTTTTAACATTTAGAAAATAAGTGTCTTTAAAATTAAATTAATAATGGTGTGTTCTAGAAAAGTAAACTTTATGACATTTTGAGAAGCATCAACGGGAATGGACATTTGAAAATGAAAGAAAATGCAAAAAACACAGTAAAAACCAAAAAAAGTTGCGGCTGGAAGCAAACTCATGGGTAAAACTTCTGCTATAGCTCCACCAACCCATGTCAATAACGCAGTCATCTAACCCAGGGATTCCCAAACTATTTTGCTCATGGCACAGTATTTTTTGCCTGAAAAATATCTTGGCACACTAATGTGCCAAAGAACATCCTTTAGGAGCCACTGATCTAACCTTTCATGCTTGCTTGATCTAGAAGATCAAATTGAACGTGGGCATCTTCAGTGTGATGGTCACTGATCAGCATGTGTATGATGTAGATGTCATGTCTTCACCATGGTGACTGGAGGAAAATGGCAAAATCAAGCACATCCTGAAATTTGTTTACAAGATTATATAGAAGGTGGAGCAAATAACTCTTCTAGATTTTTTACAATACTAAGGAAATTGTCCTCAGTTTTGGATTGCAACCAGGTTAGTACATACACCCACGATTCTAGTTTCTTGCTAACTTTGTTCTTTTTTAAGTTGCTTCTAAAAATAAAAGGTTTGATTTCTGAACTGTGTTTGTAAATTTACTTTGTGAAACCACCTTAACTCAATATTTACCATTTACACTTGGGAGCTAACTTTGAAAGTCACAAGTGGAGTAAGAGTGCCGTTTGAACTTAGAAGTTATTGCTTTAAAATGCGTGCCTATGATGATTGTGCCACCATTCTATTTTGAATTCTAATGCCACACACATACACACACACACACACACACACATGAAGGAAGTTAAGGTTTTCAAGTACAATATGTACTAGCCATTTACATGAAAACCAACTTACATACAGTATATATACAACAAGTATATATGTGTAGTAGGTTTTTTTTTATCTTGACGGTGAGTTTGACTTGTTTATGTGTTGCTCAGGTGTCTAGATTTCTTCTGTATGTGTAATGTTATGTATAGAATTTGTTCTACATACATTCTAGTCTACTTTTATTTTTGCTATAAGCCACCTTATTTTGGAACATCGATTTTTGTTAGGAATGAAAGAATAAACTCCTTTATGGTATTGTGTGTTTGTTGGAAGAGAACGAATGCATTTATGTGTTTAGACACACATACACATATAGAACACAAAAGAGTTCGATCGACGAGTAGGTCAAATATATTCTGATAGTGGTGACCTCGTGGTCATAAACTGTTGCAAGACCTCATGTTTTAGTTTCACAAAACATTCTTTCCATGTCTTTACCGTCTGTTTCATTTAATTATATACAGCATAAAAAATTGACAAAGAACAATGATTGGTGGCGCTCCATTCTAGTGTTTTTCATGGTTAAGGCAACTATGAAAAACATTAGAATGGAGCGCCGCCAACCATTGTTCTTTGTCAATTTTTTATGCTATATATAATTTAAGTTGGGTTTTTTTTGGAGATGGACTCTGTTAACTCTTCAGTGATTTTTTGTTCGGATGTTTAACTAAATATGTGACTCCTTGTACATATTAGGAGGGTGCCTGTCACTTGACAAAAATGTCAATATTGGTGGTTCTTTTTTTTTTTGTGTATGTGTAAAGGATAGTTATATTCTCGCTGTCAGTTTGTTTGCGTGATTTTTGTTGCATGTTTTGTTGTTGTTGTTGTCATTGTGTTGAAAAAGTTGATGTGGTTGACAGCATGTCAGTGTCACCGAGCACAGACAATTGTCATGGGCTCATAACTACACATGATTGTTATGATGATGATGATGATAATAATGATAATGCCCACCACCACCATCACTTCTTTTTGTCACTAAAGTTGTAGACCACATAACTGTAGTTATTATAGACTTTATCTCCCCATTTTTCTTTGTTTCGTCTTCCTGTATTGTCTTTTTTTTTGTATTAGACCTTTTACATTGTTAGATTTTCAAATTGAGATTGAATGCATTATTGACAATAAGATATGCAATTATATTATAGTGATTTGTAACGATAAGTTTGATGATGATGATGATGATGATGATGATGATGACAATTGACAAGTTATCTGAGGTGGCTGAATAGATATTTATTTTGTTTTTATTCTCACTGTAGTCACTAATGCTTTTTTGGAAAATTTTGACACAAACTTGATACATACTCTGACACAATTTTGATACAAACTTTATTTTAGAAAAAAATTCAAATTGTTTTCAAAACTAAAATACTACAATATAATGCTAAAAGTATTTTTATGGCAATATGTTATAAAACAAACATTTTATGTAGCAGTTTGAAAATGCCCCGTTTTGGGGGGGAGGGGTTTCCATTAACATTTCATTAAAAAATTGCTTTTTTCAAACTTTCATAAAAAGTTTATTTTTAAAGATGTCATAATGAAAATACTTTTAGCATTCTCACCAACTATTCTAGTTTCTAAAACACTTTAAAAAAATTTCGTAATGTTTCTCCTGAAAGCGTTTGCTTGAAAAATATAATTTTTTTTTTTCAAAACTGCGTTGTAAGGAAGTGAGAGTCCTTCTATAGAACTATGTAGTGGCGCCATCTGGAGAGACAAAAACAAAATAAATATCTATTCAGCCAACTTAATACATATTTTTTTTATTTCAGAAAATGTCCAGTGTATTTTTTTTCTTTCTGAAAAGTAGTTATTAATATACAGGGGGTGTGGGTTGTGGAGGTTCAATGAGGGGGGGGTGAATGAATACCTCTTTCTTGTGTGATTCTATTTATCGTGAGATCTTTAGCATCTGCTTTTCTTTTGTGATGTATTTCGCCAAGTATTTTTTTTTTGCTTCTTCTGTCTGTGTGAATTGAATATTATCTTGACAAGATCATTTTTAGTTTCTTTTGAAATTTTTTTTCTTCTTGTAGTTTCTTACTTTTTGCAATCCAAAAAAAAGAGGTTGTGAATCATGTATGGCTTTTGTTAAAGCCTTACTATACTTCCTTCTTTTTTTTTTCTTCATAGATTATATGGATGGCGTCATTGTCAGTCGTTAACGTGTGGGCTAAAAGGGTTATTTACTGAATAATTTATTCTCGTTTTTTCAGTTTTCCATGATCTTAACTCAGTTGTTGTTAATGTTTAATAAGCATAGTTATGTTATCTACTCCTGTATGAGTGGATGTGTGTGTATTGCATATTTAATAGACTGGTCTTATTATCATCTAATATTAAAAATAGTATATTTTTTTCTTGTATCTTCATCTTAGACAATTTTTGAAATGCAGTTTTTTTTTTCTGCTCTCAACTTTAGTTATTAACTTAATAGCTACTGTGATTTGAAGTGTGGATTTAAACTTTTAAGTATGACGTCAATATCTTCACCACTTTTCTTTTTTTTTTTAAAACACACAGTACAGACAAAAATGGACAGTGGATACATACTTTATAACAACATTACATTAAAATTAAAAAGTAGAGTACGTTTATTTTAGAATATCTTTTTGCAAAAAAAAAATTGTCAATTTTGTCTTAATTTTAACCATTCAAAAGACTCTGAAAATGACATTATTGCATGCATGCATACAAAAATGACAATTTTTTGCGTGGAAGATGTTCTAAAATTGATTTACTTTTTGATTTCAATAAATATTTATATGAAATATTAACGTGTAACTTGATGAAATTGACCCGTAATGTACAAAAAAGTTTATAATTACATTTTGGTTGCTATTTCATTTTTTTTTCTATAGCTGAATATACATACATTACAAGTACATATGAAACTTAACTATTTTCTTGTACGTCAACTATGTTTTTATGTTGTTTTGTGGCTGAAATACACTTATTTTTTCCACTTGGGTCCATCATCTAGTTTCATTCCAATCTCAAGACAAATTTCTATAGGACCCCCTCTCTCTGTCTACCTGTATTGAAGTTGTGGAGAAGAGAGTATGAAAAAAAAGTGGTCATAGTAGTATTTACTTTTTTTTTTCTTCACCCGTTTCATTCTCATCTTTTCTGTTAATATATACAGCATATAGTAGAGAAATGTGCAGAGTATATTGGATGGAAAAGAGACTTGTTTTCTTTCTCATACTGATTAATTTTTTATATTTTAATCTAGCCTCTTTTCTTGCCAATTTTGTCCATGGACATACATATACAGTATATACTACATTCACCATTGGGGTTTTTTTCACTCTTCTTTTTCTATTGACTTTTTTCTCTTATTTTTTTGCTACTGTTATGGTGGCCCAGCTGCTTCTTTCTTTTTATATAGGGATGGGGATTTTTGGAGGGCCTTCTTCTTCTTTCCACTTTTTTCTTTTCTTTTTCTAGTCTTCTTGATAAATTTCTAATTCAGACTCATTCTCGTTTCTTCATGTTTGTTTGTTATTACTTCTTGTGTATTTAATACAGAGATGAACTTAACTGATCCCTCGAGTTAAGTTTCAGTCTGCATGAGTTTTTTTTTTGGCAAACACTTGTATGCAGTTTTTTTGTTGTAGTATAATTCGTGGATACCCTTTGTTATTATTATTATTCTGGTGGTATCCGATGTAGTAGCCATCTTTCTTTTTTTTTCTTTATCATTTTGTTATTTGTTTTAAGGTTGTTCGTTTTTTTCAAATTAAAAACATATCTTTGTATACACCCTTACCTCTTGGCTCTTTTGACACTGGAGTTAATTTTGAGAGAGTAATCTCAATTAGTAAATTTAATTGTTCACAATTTGCCTAATTGATGTTTGAGTTTTGAATCTGTGTGCGAGATCAGTCTAATCATTTTTTGAATTAAAATTAAATGAGTTAAGCAGAGGACACACATTCGGAAAATCAGCCAAGAATATAAGGAAGGCCAGAAAAGAATTTTCGAAAGAATTTCAAATTCTGGCCGATTTTCTGGTAAGAAAAAAAGGTTGAGATTGGCTCAACTTTTTCTTAGCACAGAATCTTGTTTTATTATTCTGACCAATTAGAGCAGCTCAAACCACCTAATAAAATGAACCCCTTACTTTTTAATAAGGAGAGGGGTGCAAGGTTGTGCCCCAAAGCCTAAAGGTTATTTGTACAGATGTAAAGGGTGATGGTGGTGGGACCACTTTCTCAAAACGGATGAATGTCACCCCTTTTTCCAATGTTAATTTCTGTTCTGATGTGTGGCCACCATTATAAAGACGGATAAGAATATTAGTTTTCTTTTTCTTTTCTGGGGAGATTTTCCGAAAAAAAATTCCGTATGTGTGTCTCCCACTTTATATGAAATGCAATCAGTGATTGCCTATATCTAGGGGTATATAACGTAAACGTAAACAACATTTTCTAAGAAGAAATATTTGAAACTAGACTAGTTGCTGGTTATTATGATAATTTAAAAATAAACTTATTATTTTAGTTTGAAAATGATCGACGTTGATATTTTTTCTTCAAATTGTTAAAGTTGCTTCTCGAAAGAAAAAGTATACATTTATTATGTAAATCTTTATTTTCTAATTATGAAATTTAATATTTAAATCACCTTCAGGCTAAAATAAACGACTGACTCTAAAAACGTATTAAAATGCACTTTAAATTGTTTCATTCATTTGTGATCTAAGCGTTAGTTGAAAAGAAGTTTTTTTTTTATTCTCATCGTTATTTAACGGGAATAAAACTGATATTTTCCCCCTCTTTATGCAAATAAATATTTTCTTGTTTAAGGAGATATTTTTGATTATGAGAAATTTAAAAGCTGGAGACAAAAGAGAGAAAGAATGGAGAGAGAAAAAAATGAAACCAATTTTTTTTCCCTTCTTCTATGAATTGTAACAGCTGTGCTTTTTCTCATTTTGGTCCAATAGTGTCTATAAAAAGGGACTAAAATGGTCCGTTCAATAGCGTGTTTTGTGTGTGGAAATACCTGTTAAAATACAAAAAAAAGGCTTGCCTTACAACTAAAGTTGCATTACCTTTTTCTATGCCAAATTCTCAATTCGGTTATCCTGCTTTTTATATTGCATTCATTGTAGTTTTTGAGGGTAAGAAATGGTTGTAATGTAGGGGAGGGGGTGGAGGGTTAGTGAAAGGAAAGAGAGAAAAAAAAATTGGGTAGAGATCATTCTTTGTTTCCGGTATAATATGGGTCCAGGAAAAAATACATTGCCCACGTTTGCATGTTTGCTTGGGTTTCAATGTTCTTGTCATATATAAGAATTTAAGCATCGACCACTTTTTTTTTCGAACCATTCACACATTTTCTATGATCTCCACCCACGGTTTTGCATCAATTTCGGTCTAGATTTAAAGCCAGGCTTGTGTACTTATGGTAAGCTGGTACCGCCGTAACATCTATACATACACTGTACATATGCACAGTATGTGTGTGTGTGTGTGTGTTTGTACGAAGCTCTTTTTCCAATTTTTGTTCATATGTTATGCATGAAATATTTTTGAACTTTCCTTTACTACTTTCTAAAGAAAAAAACTATTCCTCGAAGTTTTTAAGATACCTCAATATTTTTTGTGTTGTGCTTAAATGTGTGAAATTGTAATTGATATAGCTGCTTTATGGCAGGATATTGAAGCATAGTATTCTGATCTCTTTTTTTATATATATAACGTAAGATTGTCAGGTGGTGTGCTGCAATTTGAGTATTTTCAGGCAGAATTTCAAGAAAGACATTTTTTAAATGAACTTAAGCTTTTCCATTATTGAACGAGGTTTCTAAGGTCCTCTTCACATGGAACATTTTTGTTTCGCCACAAAATGTGTTCTTTTTAGCTGGCCATTGATTACTTTTGGGGTGTTCACACTAAGACACCGTCACCGTTATTTTCGCTCTAGAGTGGCGCGATGAGTGTTCGAGTTCAACCTCGAGTGTCGAATATCGCCAGTTTGTCAATGGTGTTGAAGGTCATTCCAGTGGAATGCACTGACAGCATTCGGATTTTTTTTTCATCGGTGGTTAGTGTGATGCATGCCACGTTTACTACTGCGTGATGAGTCTGATGACACAAAGTGGCGACACAGTGTCTTGTATGAAGTGACTCTAAAGGTGGACATACACGGTCCGATTTATTGTTATTAATAACAGTGTTGAAACGAACAAGAAAAGACGTTCAAGATGTCCACATACACGGGCATACATGCGTACATCCAACAATGAATTTATCATTAGTACAATATACCAACAAAAAAAATGTATCAATTTGACTTTAAATATTCTCATTTACGCTTGCTCCTAATTGTCTTATAAGCCTTCCAACACTATATTTTGCTGGATTGAAGTAGAGAGCTGGTCCTACTTTTGTTGGCCACGTCGGATGTTGGAATGAACATAGTATTATTCAGGCATACACGATCTAATAGGTTGGTTTTTACACTGTTGATTCCTATAAATTGGACCGTGTATGTGGTCCACCTTAACACAGAACATCCGTGTTCAAGAGAACTTAAAAAAGGTGGTCTGTTCTAATGGTTTCTTGACTTTGGGCCTAACTTTATAAGAGTATGGGCCACTTTTTTCTATGATGCTTATATACTACTGTATTTTACGAACTTTGGTGTGTGGGTGACATAACATTCTGAGTAAATAATAATGTTATATTTGTTTACAGGTGAAATTGCCTCCGCCTTCTTCTGACTTTGGTTTTTTGTTGTTGGTGGTTTTGAATAATTGGCTTGTTATTAATTAGTGGTGTGTGCGTGATTCTCAATGTTGTATACGTATTGCGTGTTTTCAGGGGATTTTTTTATCTTTTTTTTTCTTTTATTTGAGGGGAGTTGTTTGTATTTATATTTTTTTTTTGGTTCTCTTGTGTGATTGGGCCAAAATCTTTGACAGGTAATGTATCATTTTATTATCTACATATAACATGTGTGTGTAATTTTGAGGTTTGTAGCTTTATATACTGTATTATTGTGTACATGTTGCTTGATCACTGCTGGATATGTTTTGAGGTCACCAACAAAATCTATTGTGGGTTAGTTATTCGTGACAATATGGATTTTTATTTATTTCTCTCAGTTTTTCATCTAAGGTTCTCTCCTCCTTCCTATATGTATAACAGTGGAAGTATTGTTCTTCAAATTGCAATAAATTAATACATAAAGGGTATCTATCTACTGTAGGTGTTCTTCAAATGATATATATATACTGTATATATTCTAGTATATAACAAATGGGTCTGCGTTGCCGAAATGAGGATTAATACCTTATGTGTATATTGTTATATCAATCACTATCACAACAGGTATCATTTACACTTGTTTATGTTACCAGTGAAATCTATATAACAAACAGGGGATGGTTTTATTAAATACATATAATTTAACAGTCATGATTAATTACTCGTAGAATATTCAACATAAAAGATAATGCTACCTGCATTTAATATAAAACAACACTGGTCAGTGGTCGCAGCTGTGACAATGCATACTGTTAATAGCGTAGTTGGTCAAACAATAATTGACGGTTTCTAGTTTATTAATGTTAGTCTAGCTAGTGATTAGAAAACTCTAGCTTCGAACTCGTGTTTTTGACTGCAAAAAAGAACACAATTGCGGTTCTTAAAAGAGTATAGTAATTAGAAAAATCTTATAATAATAATTATATCGGCCAATCTTGTATTGTAATATTCGCAATTTTGGTAATTGCAAGATTAATCCATCTAAGATGTTTTATGATCAGCTGATTTTCGAATTCAGGTTATTCTGTTTTTCAGGAGAAAAAAAAAACTAAAGAGAATTTGAAAGTGTTTTAGAAACTAGAAGGGTATCTGAATTAATTAATAGTATATCTTTCAAAATAAAATTTATTTTAGATTTAAATTTAATAAAAATATCGTCGGCTAAAAGTTGCCTAATATTCAAACATATGAAAAAGATAATTTTAATAGAATAATATATCATCATGAAATTACTCTTCTAGTTTCAAAACACTTAGTTTCTCTTAATTTTGCTCCTAAAAACAATAATCAGGAGCCTCATATAACATAAATATATAATTAATAGTGACTGCCATGTTATTCTGTGCACCAATCAATGGCATTCATAAAACAATATTTCTCATAACTCATAATAATTTTTTGTGACTGGTAATGAGGCCTCAAGAGTTGGAAGGGACGTTTGCAATTTAAACCCATCTTAAATGGTCATTAACGTCAAGTGACAAGAAAGGCGGCCAGCCAATCAATGAAAATATTAATCGGTATTTAATATCGGTCATTGGTTAATGTCAACCACTTTCTACTTGGATTTTTTCTCTCTGACAGGATTCGGTTTTTTTTATTTCATTTTATTTTCATTAATATAAATAATTCTATTCAAAAAAAAATTCGGAGTGAATTATTTATTTTATTTATCCATTTTGGAATTTTTTTTTTATTAATTTTCATTTTGTGATTTTAAACACTGATGTTTCGAATCTTGTTAACAGATTGGCTGTCGTACATTCGAGTAAGAAAATGGAGAGAATGTATACAATTGTTGTTCAGCCTTCCCGTTGGAGATAAAAACAGTAACTTTTCATTTTTGAGATTCTTTTTTTTTTATTATTTTTCACTTATTTTTTCATTTCTTTTTATTTTATTATTTTTATTATTATTTTTATTATTATTATTATTTTTATTATTATTATTATTATTATTATTATTATTATTATTATTATTTTATTATTTATATTCTATTTTTTCTCTCTTTTCTCCTGAATATCCTCCAATTTATATACAATAATTACGTTTATATATTTGTATTTGGATGTCATATTTTAACCTTTTTTCTTCCTAGTTTGAATTTCAGTTTTGTTTATGTTTATTTGGTTATTGTTGTATTTTCTCCTAGCTTAATATATACAATATTATATATATATAGCACCTAACTGCGACAATTTTAGTTATTTTAACTTTAGATGTATATTAATTATTCTTTACATACAGTTACTTTTTTTTCCAGGTCTCTCGATTGTGTTTTTTTTTGTTAAATTGAGATATTCTTTATGCTATTTAAATAGAAATATGTTTATTTTTCATTTTAAATAGTTATTGATGGATTATTTTTTATTATTATTCTTTAGTGATTCTGGTTTCTTTTTCTTTAACTGATATGTTTACAATTTATAGAAAATCAATGGGAGTTTTTTTTTTCGATCTTTTCTGTCTTTTTCTTGACTGAGGAAATTCCATGTTTTATGGTTGTAAACATAACAGTAGTAAGAAAAACATCCAAGCTGACAAATATGAAGATGACAACAATTTTAAGATCAAATTTGTGTTTTGATTTTTAAAATGTTGCAAACAATTTCACGTTTGTCTTTAAAAGTGTTATCACATAGTCGTAAGGCAGTGGTTCTCAAATTATCTTGATTCGGAAGTTTTTTTCCGCTTTCATTTGCAAAATTTTGAAGAGAAAAAGTGTGACACTGTTTGAGAACCACTGTCATAAAACAAAATGATTTCGACTCATCACACTGAGTTAAAGTTTGTTACAAATGTTTTGTTTTTTGCTTTTTTTTTATTGTGTTAGTTGAACAAATAATTATTTTTTTCTTCTTCGCCGCATTCAATTAATGACTTAAAGACACCTTTTCTAATGAGATTATTTCTTTTCGTGTTTTGTTGCAGAGATTGTCGAGTGGTACGAGATCCTCAGACGCTTAAATCCAAAGGATATGGCTTCGTTTCATTTGTTAAAAAAGCGGTAGGTATTATTTTTAATAACAAAGAGCGTACATAGCATTTTTAAATGACATCCTTACTAGAAATCCCGTTATAATTGGCACGGCTCGGATTTTTGTTCAATATCAAGCAGTTTCTCAATTGGTTTTTTTTTTCATCAAAAAGGCTGGTTAGAGAGGCTAGTTATCTGGTTACTATTAGTTGTAAACTAGAAAATTCTAGCCTCCAACCAGTGTCATTAATTTAAAAAACCACAATTGTTGATTGATTTAAACGGGTATTGTTACTTTACAATTGGCTTTCGAGCTGATTGCAGGTGTACTGAGTTGAATTGAATCTGAAAAAAGAATTTTAATAAAAAGTTAGCTTTTTTTTTTACTTCAAATTTAGAATTTACCGTTCACTTTCATTATAAAAAAGGTGGCCGAGGTTTTATTTTGACAAGAAGAAGAAAAAAAAGATTTCAGACTGTGTCATAAGCTCATAGCAACTGTTTCAATCTATTTTATGACAGTCATTCTTTGAGTTTAATTTTTTTCGTTGTTGAGAAGATAGGAATTCCGTCTTGTTATTGTCTTTGATCCTCTTAGAAGAAAATGCTGTCCAACTGAAGGGCCACTGAAGACTTTTTTCCTGAAATTTACAAGTTGCGGATGTAAAAGTGTAAAATTAAAATATTAAAATTTAAAGGCTCCTTTTAATCTGTGACAATTGAGTTTCATAACTAATTGAATCATCACTTGAGTCTTTTAATATATGAGGCTCACAATAGAAAAGAAGTCGAACAAGACTTCTTTAGAGGCACACAACGTAATGTGTCTCCAGAGAATTTGTCTTATGTTCCCGAATCTCTCTGGCTCAAAATTTTAAACTTGGTATTTGTATGATCATCGAGTAGAAAGACTGTTTCAAAATCCAGTGACACAAAATCTCAGACAATAAACCTTATTTTTTAAGGGGGTGTAAGGTATTTTTTTTCTTCTTCTGTCTTTTGAAATGGACATTCTTGTTATGTGTTCTATAGTTTTTTTTAAAACTTTTAGTCACTATGTGCAACAATCACACCCTCGTGTCTCAATTTTTTTTATTATAGTTACCAATGTCTTGATAAAAGTTATCATTTGTAGAAATTGAGATTTTTAAAGATCGTTATTGAGTCTTTTTGATGTCCTGCTTGAATGAATTGAAATATCTGAAATATATATATTAAAGTTTGTCCAAGTTCTTCTTCACTCCATAAAAAGGTGGTTTCCTTCTTCTTATTTTGTTTGAAGTGAAAGACAATTTTATTATATATTTTTATGAACTTACTACAAACACTCTCAAAATATCTGTTTTGTAATGTAAGTCTTTCAAGAAAAAAAAAAGTTTTATTTGATTTTCGTTTTCGATATATATGTGTCCCCCTTTATATTTTACGAGATTCACTCTGTGAAACTGTTTTCGAATTTTGTTTTATTATTATTTGTTAGTATATATCCATTATTATGTGATGTGATGTTGACCCATTGAAAACCCAAATGAATTCAATGAAATTGTTTTTCGTTTGTTTGTTTTTCGAGATGTTTTTTTTTACAAAAGTAACTGAAAGAAACTCAATTCATTCATGCAATTTTATTTTGTGATTTTGGTTTTTGATCATATGGAACTGTATTTTTTTGTTGTTAAA
>JAUPFP010000038.1:1423170-1533170 GCA_036925085.1 Brachycybe producta | reverse complement strand
TGCCTATGCCATGTTGAACACTTTAAAACTCTTGCTGTTATCTGCACATGATCACCTTGTATTTCTCTAGATTCCCTACTGTATTTCGGAGTACTTTACATTTTCACTCTGAAAACTGCAGTTTATGGATGAAAAAACTTCCTAAAACTATCATTTCTCAGTGCTTTGTTGAGCTTCAGCAAGGCCTTAACACATCCCTACAATACTTACAGTATATGATTTACCTTACTGTATGTATCAAATTTTAATGAATGTATCAAATTTTAATGATTGTATCAAATCTTAATTGATATCAATAATTTAGGCATAGTTTTGGAATGAAAGAATGCCCCCCCATATAGAGCAAGCTTCTTGAACCATATCAAAAGCGCTTAGTACCTGAATGCACCCACTATGTTACTTATATATACCGTACATATATACAATATATAAGAGGACACTATCTTTGGTCTTATTTTTTTTTAGATTAATGATAGAAGTTCTGTTTGAAACTTACGCCATCTATTATTTGCGCTTATCTTATTGTTAATCTTAATTGTTTGCCATTTCCGTTCTTTATTGACATTTGTCTTTTCTACTTTCTAGTCATTTTATAATTCTCAGTGATTGTGTGGTGTATTTCTTTTTCTTTAGTTCGTTTTCATTTTTAGTTAATTTGTAACTTTTTGCAATTTTATCTTTTTTACTTTGTCAGTGCATTCATTGCACATTATTTTGATGCGTTTTTTTACTACCGGTATTTTAAAAATAAGTGAAATCAAATCCTATTCTAATAGGCCCCTATCTTATTATAATAATTAACAATAATAATACTTTTAAAAATAAAGAAACGTGTACAATTTAAAAAAAATGACAAATTGGTAGCATTTTTCAGTAAATTCTCTTTTTTAATGATCATATTTTATTTTGGCTTCTTTTGATTCAAAGATGGTCATTGAATTCTATTTTCTCTTCAACCTTTTTTTTTGTTCAGGAACCTCATCCTGATCCTATTTTTTTTTTTCTAAACGCGGTCATCTTAAATTTTCTTTTCGATCCTCCCAACCCATTTAATGTAATGTTAGGGTTTTTTTTATATTTAACTCATTCACCTCACTTTGAAACAGTTTTGAAGTTTTTTCTTTCTTCTTCTAGTCTATAAATGGCAATAAGTCCCACTCCCATCCTCTCGATCAACTTGAATGAACCTCCAACATTAAAAAAAATTGCTAGGTCTTTTTTTAAAAAAAATTGTTCTGAAGTCGTTTAACTATTTGTGTCCACTCGTATCCTCCTCCTCCTCTTCCACCTCCTCACCACTCTTATATACTTGATGGTGGTTATATTTTGCAAGGTTCTAGAAAAGAAAAAATCTTTGAAAAAAAAAGATCAAGAAGTTAACTTAAATGTTTTTTTTCTCTCACCATTTTCGGCCAGGTTTCTCTCTTTCTTCATCGACTTATGTCCATTTTAGCTTTTGTGTGTCCATGTGACTTTAATGGCCACGTTTTTTTTTTTTCTTCTTCTTCTTCTTTTCGTCCCTTAGTGTTAGTGTGAACAACCCCAACCAACCTACACACACACACACACATAGTCTTTTATCTTCATCTAGAAGAAGTCTAAAACGTTTAGTCTTTTTCAGTCGTTTATTTTTGCATTTCAAAGAAAGTTTTGGTTTTTAAAGAAAGAAAAATAGAAGGAGAAAAAATAAAGAACTCGATTTGCCAAGTGATTTTCAACGATTGAATTTTGTGCCAATCATTTGTTGGTTTAGTTGTAAGGATTGTTCAATCTTTTCTTGTATGTGGGCCAATTTTAAATCAAAGTAAGGTTTAGAATAGAGACCTACATAAAGCCCATGGGCCGGTAGGCTTGGGCTGGCATTTTTAGGTTAAAGGCCTGTGGGCTGTATGGGCCTGGTGGGCCTCGTAGGCTTTGTGGGCATCATGGGTTTGGAAGGTGTTCATCATTTCTCTCATGGGATTTATTCTTTACAAATGTATATAATTGAATCACATATTATTTCGCACATTAATAAATGTATAATAATTTTCCCACTGACCCATCAATAAAATAAACATATTAAAGCCATTAACGGGACAGTTTCTATTCTTGGTAAGCATTTGAACTTGTAAACCATTTAGTATGGAAGAGACCTATACACAAAGCCCATGGGATGATCGGCTTTTACAAAAGCTCAGCCTAGCCCATAGGCTGGGCTAGGCTTGGCTTGGATTGTCATTTTTATGTTAAAGGCCATGGGCTTCGTGGGCTGGGCCTGGTATAAAGTCTCATGGGCTGGGCTGGGCTGGGCTTCAATTTTTTGCACAATGTAGGTCTCTAGTTTAGAAGGCATGTAATTTGTGTGCGTGTCATTTGAAATGAAAATTATTTAAAGATGTGTTGTGTTTTATAACAAATTTTTTTTTCAGAATCTTGACACTATAGGAAAGATCATCATCATTTCCTGTACCTTATCCCGCGAGCAGCAGGGTCGGCCTTGCTGGTTCTAACTCTCCACTCGTTTCGATTTTGCACCAAGCCCCCAGTGACCCCACATGCCACCATATCCCGTTTTACTACCACATCCCAGGTTTGCTTGGGTCTTCCTCTACCCCGTTTTATTCCCAGGTCTAAGTTCATTGCCTGTCTCAGCAGCCCATCTTCTCTACTCCTGAGGACATGCCCAAACCACCGCAGCCTATTTTCCTGCATCTTTTCTACTATATTTGTTACCCCTACACTACCCCTAATAAAATCATTTCTGATCCTATCCCTTCTGGTCACCCCACTCATAAACCTTAGCATTCTCATCTCAGCTACCTGCATTCTATCCTCATGCACCTTCTTGATTGCCCAACATTCTGACCCATACAACATAGCTGGTCTGACTACTGTTCTATAAAACTTTCCCTTCAATTTTATAGGTAACTTCCTGTCACATAAAACCCCACTAGCCTGCCTCCACCTATGCCAACCTGCTTTTATCCGGTTTGTGATGTCTAAGTCTAAGCTCCCATCATCTTGCAGCACAGATCCTAAATATTTGAAGTCATGCACCTGCTGCATTAAACTGTCCCCAAGTGTAATCCCCTCATTCAACTGTTCTTTCCCATCCCACTGAAATTTCATGTACTCCGTTTTTGCCCTACTTATTTTCAACCCCTTTGATTCCAAGGCATTCCTAGTCTCCTCTAACCTTATCTCGAGTTCCAATTTGGATTCCCCAACTAAGACTATGTCATCTGCAAACAGCATACACCAGGGGACCTCCTGCCTCACCCCTGTCAGTAACTCATCCAGGACCAAAATAAATAGATATGGACTAAGTGCTGAGCCCTGGTGCACACCAATCCTAACACGAAAACTGTCAGAGAACCCCCAGGCAGTCTTAACGCTTGTCCGTGCATTCCTATACATGTCCCTCACCATATCTATATAACTCTCAGCCACCCCCTTCTTCTGTAAGACCTCCCACAATAACGTCCGTGGTACTTTGTCATAGGCTTTCTCTAGATCTATAAATACCATGTGTAACTCTTTCTTGGCAGCCCGAAACTTCTCAATAACTTGCCTTACGGCAAAAATGGGGTGCATTGTGGATTTTCCTGGCATAAACCCAAACTGACTTCCCCCAATTGCAGTTTTACCCCGTAGTCGAGCTTCAATTACTCTCTCCCAAAGCTTCATCGTATGACTCATCAATTTAATACCTCTATAGTTCCCACATTCCTGAACATCACCCTTCCCTTTGAAAATAGGCACTAACCAGCTGTCCCGCCATGCACCTGGCATTCTATCCCCCATAGCCAATCTATTGAATAACTTTGTGAGCCAGGAAATGGCAACATTCCCCAAGACCTTCCACACCTCTACTGGTATCCCATCTGGCCCTAAAGCCTTCCCTAGCTTCATTTTTCGCAATGCCTGAACAATTTCCTCAGCCCTAACCTGCTCCACTTCTTCTCTATGATTATTTCTTCCAGTGAAAGGCTCCTGCTTTACCCCCTCATTCATAAGCTTACTAAAATATTCTCCCCACCTGTTCCGTACTGGCTCCCTACCCCACAATACTTTGCCCCCATTATCCTTAACACTCACCACCTTTTCAATATCTCTGCCTTTATTCTCCCGAGCCCTAGCTATTCTATATACTGCCATTTCTCCTGCTCTGGTACCTAACTTGGCATACATGTCCGCATATTTCTTATGCTTTGCTAAGGCTACCTGCTGTTTGGCCTCTATCTTGGCACGCTTGTATTCTATCTGGGCCTCCCTGCTTCCATCGTGCCACCAAGTCTTGAAAGCATCTTTCTTCCTTTTAACTGCCCTCTGTACCTCCTCATCCCACCACCAAGTTTCTCTGTCTAATCGAGACCCCCCTACTCGTACTGTCCCTAGTACCTCGTTTCCACAATCACGGATCTGTTGTGCTACCCTTGTCCACAGCTCTCCTGCAGTGCCATCCAAATCCCATGCTATCTTACCTGCCATTTTCTTAAACTCTTCCGCCTTGTCTGGTAATGCCCACCACCTAATTGCTGTCTCTCCTCTATGTCTGACCACCTGTTTTCCACCCCTAGGTTTTAGGTCTAACACTACTAGCCTATGTTGTCCCGCTAAGTTTTCACTCGGTATCACTTTACAATCCTTGCACTCGTTTCTATCCTCACTCCGAATCATGAAGAGATCAATCTGGGATTCTCCTGCCCTGCTCTTAAAAGTAATCAAATGTTCCTCTCGCTTCTGGAATAGTGTGTTTGCTAAAATTAACTTATGTGCCACTGCTGCCTCCAGGATACTCTCCCCTGCTTTATTTCGCTCTCCATAGCCCCACCCACCATGTACCTCTTCATACCCTTCCCTACCTCTACCTACATGTCCGTTAAAGTCCCCACCAATTATGACCCGTTCCTTCCTACTCAGGCCTAACATTAGGTCATCAAACTGTTCCCAGAATGCTAGCTTCCTGGCTGTATCTAATCCAACCTGGGGGCCATATGCACTAACTACATTTATAACAATGCCACCCCAAACTACCTTTACTACTAACAGCCTACTATTTATCCGCCTAACCTCAACCACACTATGTCTGAGTTCCTGATCTAGGACAATTCCCACTCCATTTCTACCCTCCTCACTACTTGCATAAATTAATTTATACCCATCCCCAATGTCCCTGGATTTATCCCCTTTCCATCTTGTCTCCTGCAGACATGCAACATTTACCCTCCTAGCCTTTAGAACACTAGATAACTCCCTAGTCTTCCCTGTCAAACTCCCTATATTCCAGGTGCCAAACCTAAGTTTAGTACCTCCCCTTCTACCACTACTTCCAAGACCTCCTTGTTGTTGATGCTGGACTCGCTTCTTTAGCCCCACCCGTCCACTGTGGGGTAGCCCTTGCCAATTTGTCACAGCCACCGGGCGTTGCAGCTGCGCGTCGCTTATGGCGGGGGACGCCCTAGCCATATTCGGAATACTATTTCGAACCAACATCATATGTTTTGGCAAATCTTTACAACCGGCTGCCAACCTGACGTCGACCCTCCACTTTTGCACCCGGGCTGGGGGACCGGCAATGGCGTGGTTTGGTTTTGGTCTGCCCTGAGTATTTTATGCCCTCAGTACCCTCCATATCTGGCGGGCATTCCCCTATCCACCACCTGGGGAGGCACCCGATAGGGGACCAACTACCCCCACGGGACACTATAGGAAAGATAATTGTAGATATTTTTGTTTAGTTCTCATTTAGTCTTCATAATGTTTTATGACAGGGTTGCCCAATTCAACCTGGGAATGTTAAGAAATTAGAAAATTTTCAAAAATAGTTAAGGAGTTTAGTAGCAACAGAAATTGCGGAAAACGTTGAATTTATTTTCTGAATTTTCTATTTCAGTGATAAAAAAAAACGGTCAAAAATAGAGATTTTTTTAAAATGCTCTAAAAAAAAAGGCTGAACTGGACCCGGGAGTCTCAAAAAGCTTAAAAAAGGGCAAAGATTCAAGGATTTTTAAAATTCGCAAAAAATAGGGAAAGGGGAATAAGGTTTCCACTCAATCTGGGAAACCTGGAATTGTCAGAGTAATAGAAAATTTTTAAAGAAAAAAAAAAGTCAGGAGCTACTGGATACGAGCAGTGGAAAATATGCAGTATATATCACAGCGATATTCATTATTATTATTGTACAGAACTTTTTTTTTAAACTGTAAAATATCTAACTTCGGTTTGGAAAACCTGCAAAAGTCATGGAATTTTCGAAATGAAAATCGTTGGCAAACCCGTACGATCACTTATTTTTTGTAGTGATAATAATGATATGCAGCTGTGTAGACACAGAGACTTAAATTCAAGTGAGAACTACAGTATTTAATTTACACTTCCAACTTGTCAATAGAAGAATTCTAACATACCAAAAGGGATTACCATTTTACGGGAGGTTTTCTAAGCTTATGTTGAAACCTTATTCAAAGTGTAATATATAATTGAAGTACAAGTGCCAAGACTCTCACTTGAATTTGAATCTGTGTATCTACTTTACCCTGAGTAGGATACACACACACAAATGTCACAAACACACTAGCAAGTCACTTGGTCACCTTCTAATTTTTTTTTCTTCTCAATTTCAATTTATTGTTACAATCTGGTTTCGAATAAGTTGACGTAAACATTCATTTCCTTTTCAAACAAAATTTTTATTTCACTTCTAGTTTAGATGTATGGGTATTTGGCACTAAAAAGTGTCGTTATGTGTATGCGTGTGTGTTTTTCATCTTATTCTGCGTCGAATTTCATCGATTTTAACGTTATTGTAGTGCATCCAACGATTTTCGATTATTTTTCTCTTTTGAGTTTGAAAATCAGAGTGTGTAAGGTGAAGGAGTTGAGTTTTTTTTTAGTGGAGCGAAAGAAGGAGGCTGAGGGGATACGAAAAATTGAGGGCGGGGGAGTTGAGCAAATGATATGGCATTCCATCAGAGAAAAATAGGGTGGGGGGGAAAATTTCGAAAGTATAAGGTGGTCGGTCGGTCGGTGGTGATGTAGTGATACTAGTGATGGGGAGAAATGGAGAGGATGCATCAAACTAAAAGATTGTCTATAAATCGAATGATGAACTAGCTTTAAAAAAGTGTCCAAATGTGTGTGGTGCCTCATTCTAGTTTATTGGAAAAGACACTATATATATATATATATATATGTTATATATATATATATATATATATATATATATATATATATATATATATATATATATATATATATATATATGAAGTACTTGTGTGTGAATGTTTATATGTATGATGAATCGATGATACTTCTGTCAATGCCCTTTGTCCAGTTGTGTAGCATGTAAGATAAGATGGGCAACTGATGGGCACTTGTGCTACTTTGAAGAAGAAGAAAAAACATTTCTAAAAAAAGGATGCCATTCAATGTGTTGGAATATTTTGTCAGTTTATTTCTTCTATCTAAAAATACAGATAATGTATAAAAGTGGTAGGGACAATGGACAAGAATTTTTTTTACTGACAGTTCTACTAATATCTTGAGACGTTGTGTCAATTAATATAAATACTTCGATGGTGATGTGGAAGCTCCTTTTACCAACGTGCTGAAATAATTATCTAGCTTTTATTATTCTCACTGACGGGGGGGGGGGGAGGGGATGTTACACGGTGGTACTATTTAAGTATCGATGTATGTCCTCCTCGACCCAGGTTCCACACTCTATGCATATTATATGCGATATTTAACTCGTGTTAACGTTGTATTTTGCTGCTAAATCGACATATCTCTGTTCTGTTTAAACTAGGTGGATTATCGAATTTAAATGCGACGTTTTGTGTAGGTGACCCGAGTTGAACAATATGTTGGCCCAATGCATGAATTTGTTTGTCTAGCACGTGACCCATTTAATGTTGGCCCAATGTTGCAAAAATACATACGGCCCACTTAGGCCCAGTCGTTGGGCAATCGAGTACAACCAATTGTGGGACCAACGGGCAAACACAATGTTGCCCGCATCGTTATGTCAACATCTTCATATAAACGCTGACGGTTGGCATTATGTTGGTTCCATGTTGGTCGTGCTGCCTGAGGAAGTTCTTAATGATCACATAATGCAAAAATATAAAGGATACATTTTAAATTCAAGGAACGTGATTGGGTTAGAAAAAAACAAATACCAATTATTAATTATAAATTCACATTTATCTAAAATCTTATCAGGAAAATGAAATTCACATGGAAGCTCAATGAGGCATGTTGCACTTGACTACTTATCCCTATGGAAGTGTCGATATATGTTGTCTTACACAGGAGGCTCCACATTTATTTTCACATCACAAGACAATTTCAAATTAAGAGATCTGGAACCTGCTGAGGAGGACATGTATCGACACTTCTGTCGGAATAACTAGTGCCGTGTAATAATCCTCAATGTATGGTTAGACATTGCAATATCTTAACTCCCGTATAAACGATATTAACCACTTTCGAGGATTATTGACGCTGTGTATTGTAAAAATCGCTTTAGCTATATAAATTGTCGTGTGATGTGACATTACAAATATGTACATGAGGCGTGGAACCTGTTTTAAGAGATTATACCATCCGTACCTTTATCGGGAACTGCATTTTGCACGCGGATCAGAGCTTAAATTTGGAAGCTCAAAGCGCGCATGGAGTTTGAATTTTATTGTTCTTTTTCTTGCTGATGACCGCATGGGTTTTATAGAAAGTCAATTAATAAGTAATTATTTCACTTCTATTGTTGAATTGAGTTTGTTCAACATTTCAAATCTAAGGGGCAAACGAGTGTGACTTATTTATTGATGGGACTTTGAAGTTGTTGTTTTGCCTGTAATATATTTCCTTTTATTAGATGAGAATTAAGCATGTGTGTGTAATGTTTTTTTTTGTAATATACCCCCAAAGGAGCAACTAAGAAATTTCGTGTTGGTTTTAATTTCAGAATTGTTTTTTTTTTCTTTCCTATTTTTAATATCTCTCTGTTGAAATGAGAATTCAAATATTTATGCGTTAAGAGAGTAGAGATGGCGTGGAACAGGGAAAAAGGGGGTCTTCAAATTGCATTTTTATAGGGGCCACATTTTTTTCAGTGAGCCGCATGAAAATATATCCAAATTTTAGGCAGAATGAATGTTCATGAAAGACTTGGTGATTTCAGAGTCCCAATTCAAGAACAGAACGGAGGAATGGTACTTGAACTTTAAGCCTTTTGAACAGGGCTTCAGCAATCAACCCCCTGCCCTCCCCCTGTTAACGGTGTTCGAGATTGAATTTTATATTGAAAAAATATTTTGCAAGCAGCCGAAAAGGCCTGTGGCAGCGGGGCAAAAAAAGTCCAACTGCAGCATGCGAAATGCATTGCCAATACCCAAAGGTAACTCATGCAACGGCCTTAATCTTATTTTTTTGTTCGGTATTTATTGGACACCCTTGATTCAAATGCCAATAGTGTTTCTTGATAAAAAAAAAACCTTGTAATTCCTTTAAGGTTGGTGACGACCAGTAGGTACATCTTTATTTCTCCATTTCTCCACGAAAGTAATATAAAAAGTTTTAAGAAAAATTACTGTAATTTGTTTTAAACTCGTAAACACCTTTTTAGATTTTTGTGTCCTTAAGATGAATGTTTTTGTAACAGTTTTATTGCTGTGTTGAATGATTAGTTGGGGGGGGGGGTCTGAATTGTTAAGGTGGGGGGAGGGGAGTTAATGGAATTGGCATTACTTACAAGTTCTATAACCTTTTTATATGTGAGTGGTGGTATTTTTGTCTTCGAATTTTCGTTTTCTGTCTTTCTGAGGTTCTTCAATTCTCATCCTTAATTCTCTTTCTTTTCTTTATCCCTTGTCCACTATTTGACGTCCATCGTAGATAACCTGATTTATGAAGCGGGATGTCCGTCGTTAGGCTTTTCCACGCCGTTGTCCACTTTATTCGGACATTTCGAATAGATAAAAAAAAATTGCTTACACACACTCCCTTTTGACCAACCCCACCACCCACTTTTCCTAAAATAAAAAAAAATATTCGATCATATCTTTTTTTGACTGATTCTTCCTTTATCATTTGCAACAAGATTGTGAAATTGTGCCACGAATATAATGGTTTGTTCTTAAATTATCTGTATGGTTTATATCTATGCCAAAATTATAACAGTCGATACCAATTGTTGCTATTAAAGTTGCTCTTTTGTAGCATTCTTTATTAGGGAGTCAAATGTTATATGTTACTGAGCAGCAGGCAATTTCCGATCTTGACACTTAATGTGACATTAACACAATTATTGTTGTTGTCTTTTGGCTTTGATATAAACTTAGGTTTTTATTCATCTACAATAAAAAGTAATAATGATTTAAAATTTAAAAAATTTAGAAATACTGTTTTGTTAATTAGTGGTATACTGTACAGGAACATGGTTGCGACTCAACCTAAAAAAACCTGGAAATGTCAGGGAATTCATTTTTTGAAATTCCAGTGGTTCAAAGAAACGGCCAAAAATTGAAAGTAATATAAATGTTCTAAAAGGGGTTTAACGAGGGCTCAACGGAGCCCATAAGTCTCAAAAAGTTTAAAAAAGGGGGAAAAAATTCAAGAATTCCTAAAATGAAAAGTTTTTGTTTTGTCGAACATGGAAAACATGATAATATTAGGGAATTAGAACATTTAAAAAAAAAAAGTCACGACTACTAACTACTAGCAGGCGAAATTAAATTAATATCATAGTGACAATATCCATTATTATTACAGTGTATAGACGTTTTTTTTTAAACCCTGCAAAATATCCAAATTTTGTGTGGAAAACCTAGAAAAGTCAGAGAATTTCAGAAATAAAAATTGGTTCTATCTCTGTAAAAAATAGTTGTTTTTTTTCTAAGCCCCTTGTTATATTTTTGTGTGTTTTCTGTATTTGTAAAATACACCTATGAAAGATTCATGTATTAGTTTTTTTTCTATGATAAAAGGTTCTTGGTAAAAAGGTTATAAAATAGATCGAAATGTGAAGGATTTTTTTTTCCAGTGTAGAAGGTTGAGTCATTGTAACCCAAAGAGCAATGTCATAAGTCTTATTTTTTTTTCTTGTAAAATATGTCAAAGTTATAAAGATGATGAGGGTGGGGTTGTATGGATACAACAAGAGATGAAAGTAAAAAAAAAAAAGTGGAGAAGTATTGAGTTGAAAGGATCTTAGGAAAGTTAAAAAGTAAATGTGTTTCTGTTGTTTCCAGGATGGATTTATTATAAGAAAATAAAACCCCCTGAAGAAAGGTAGATCTTAAGAGGAGAGATACAACTTTGAAAAGAATGGAAAAGTTATGAAAAATTGCTGGAATTGATAATTTGATGAAAGAAAAGGCAGGGAATGTTGGTTGTGTGGTTATGTGATGGAGTTTAATAACTTCGAAAAGAAACAATGGAGAGAGAAAGAAAAAACAATAGTTTCTCTAAAAGGGAAAAGGTGATTTGTAACAATATATTTTGTTGTTAAGATATAGGAACACAACATTTTTTTGAATTTTTTTAAAGACAAATCTTGACATATTGTTGTTGTTACAAGACTTTAGTTTGTCTTTTAGACTTAACTTCTACCAATCAAGTTTAATATAAATGCTTCAAGTTCTTAGTATTTTTTTTTCTCTTTTAAGTCTAAAATCTTTCAGGATAAAAATAAATGCGAAAATGCTATTTATTTTGTTGTGAAAATAATCTTAATTTTTTTGTTTCATAATAATTATTGTTATAGATCTTTACTTCAAATTGCTTGGTGGTTTTTTATATTTCATTCTCAAAAAGTTTGTTCAGATGAAAGGTTTTTATTCTTCAGTAACTCCATTGTGGTTTTTATTTTGCCAACTAGCAGTAGCTAAGTGTGCCCCAAATATACGTGGGTTGCAATGGTGGTTAAGAAAAGTGGCACACAAGTGGCCACTCAAAAGACACTTGACACATAGGTACTTGTGGCACTTTCAATAGAGACAACAGTCACTACTTAAGTGTCATTGAAAGTTCGAATATGGCTCACTGTAAAGTAAAGGTTGAGCACCTTTAAAGTTGTATGGGTATGTGTGTTGGTGTGTGTGTGTTATGACTGTTTACCCACGTTTTGAGGTAATTACAGTGTGTAATCCCGTGTGCGTTTGCTATGGGATTACTGTGTTGTCATGTTTGGCTTAAGCCCCACTCTTTTTTTCTCTCCGCCCATTCCCAGAACACAAAACATCTAAGGCTAGAATACATTTTTGTTGTAAAGGAGAAAACCCAACACCAACAACATTGGTGTCCATATTCAACGAAATCATGTTTAACAGTAATCGCACTTTTTTCAGCTAAGAGAGAGAGAGAGAGAGAGAGAGACATTGAAGCAAATCATTTCAATTCTTTTTCTAACACGATCGACCTCTTTGTTATTTTTTGTCTTTCAGGAGAAAAATTAATGGAAAAATCACACATGCTGAATAAAATCTCACTCAGTTTCACTTTTTTAAGGCATTTACTAGAAGCGCCATATTGTATCTTTCAGTGCAAACGAATACAGAATTTATTATTTCTAATTCTATTTTTGGTGGGTTTTTTAGCTTGTGTGGTTCTTTCCTAAGAGAAACTTGGAAGTGATTTAGAAACTAGAAGGGTAAGCTCAATCACTTAAGAGTATTTTCACGTTGATATATTTTAAAATAAATTTTTATGTCAGTTTGAAAATGACCGAACTATAAGCGTTTGTTTAATGTTTGTCTGTTACAAAACGTTTATTTTGAAAGATATCAACGTGAAATACTCATTAAGTGATTTAGCTGTCGTTTTAATATCTTAACATTTTCATTATTTTCTTTAGTGTTGCTTTTCTAAAATGCAGAATAATCAAAAATTTTAGAATCAGCTGTTGATAAAAACATCTTAAAAAATACTGTTACATATTAATAAGTAAGGATCGAATTTTTATGTAATGACAAGCAAATGTTTCTCAATCTGTGGCTCAAGGGCCAATTGTAAAGTAACAACCCAGTTTAGATCAAAAACAATTATGGTGGGGTTTTTTTTTAATGAAAAATCACAGGTTAGAGGCTTGAGGCTGATAGTAACCAGATATCTAGTCTCTAACTTGTACTTTTGATTGAAAAAACATAATTGTTGGTTGATCTAAACGGAATTGTTACTTCGCAGTTAGCGCTTGGGCCACAGATTGAGAAACAATTGCTTGATATTGCATAAAAATCCTAGCCATACTAATAATGTGTTCTCATTTTTTTACTTATACTATTTTAATTGTTTTTTGTGTTACTCTTGTGTGTTTGTGTTTGTGTTACAAGATCATCAGTCTTTATGCCTCTTTTTTATTATTCTCGAGTTCTCGTTAGTTTGACCAATCATACTTTGAAAAGTTCGATTGCTATGGGATTTCTTATGTTACTTGGTGTCGTCCATCACTGGTCAGATAAGGACTATGGAAGCAAGGTTTCTTTTTTTTTTAATAAAAAAAATTCGAAAAAAAAAGGATGTCGTGGTCAAGAAATTTGATAAATGAGCTTCCTTTTCCTTCTCTAGAGGAATTTAGAGAGAGAGAGAAAAAATAGTTGGAATACAAGTATAGATGACCAAGAAGAAGAAAAAACCGTGTTCGTTATTTCACGTCAATCTGAAAAAAATGAAATGTGGGGGATTGCAACAAGATGTGAAACAAGAACAAATACGATGATAATGATGATGATTTTTTTTTTTATTCTGATAGAAATAACGTCAAAAAGACTTTTTGGTTTTGTATTTTTTAAACCTTTCAAATTGTATGATGATAATTTGGAGAGCAAACCACAATTGTATTTTTTTTTTTCTAAAGGAAAAAAAAGACTACATTGAGGCTAATGTATTCAAGTCACTAGTATCTGTCGACTAGAGAAATCTAGGCTCTAAGGAGGCATTTATGGTTTAGAAAAAAAGCATGTGGTGGGCACCGAAAATATGTGGAAAAAGCAGATTGGGGGGGGGGGGGGGGGGGGAACGAGGGTCCATTTTACTAAGTTTTAAGAAAAACGCAATTAAGGTTGCTGGTGGCTTCACATTTTGATTTTGTTTTTATATTAAAGTGTCTCCTTTGAATTTTAAAATAACACTTTCTACAATTTTAAGCAATTCCTCTATTTGATCAATTGTCCCTAATGTTGTGTTTTTTTCTTTCTCTTCTCGGTGTTGCTGCTGTCGTCCTAGGGAATTCGAAACCTTTGACCTTCGATGAGGTGTACAATCAGTCGAGCCCGACGAATTGTACTGTCTATTGCGGCGGTATCACACAGGGACTGACCGAGGAACTTATGCAGAAGACGTTCAGTGCTTTTGGACCCATCCAAGAGATTCGAGTGTTCAAAGACAAGGGCTATGCCTTTATAAGGTATGCGAAGAGATTTTCAGTTCTATTTTTTTGGTAGCCTTTCGTTCTTCATTTGAAGAGAACAACATTTTGAAGAAAACAGCCTCAGATACACTGAAATCTAACAACGCACTCATGGACGTTTTTTTAGGTGGTTTAAAAGTGTAAAACGACTCTTTCTAGTTGCTCTTAATTTTGCTTTTCTGAAAGACACACACAGTAACCAGGTTTCAAAAATGAAGATGTTCATAAACCATTTTAGTCTCACAACATTGAGGTCTATGAGAAAGTGGTTAGTTCTGAATGTATTTTCAGGCTGTTTTTCTACCAAACGTAGATGTTTTCAAATGAAGTCCTAAGCGTGTGTAAGTGTAATGAAATTTTAATAATTAACGGGAGTGAGATATTTTTTTGAGTACATACACCTGAGTTGTTTTCTGCTATTTATATATTTTACAGTCTAGAAATAACTAGTTTTGTCTAGTACAGTTTTTTATTAGGCAATTTTATTTGATAAGGTACAAAATATGGCTGGTTATTGGCGGACATTTGAATCCTTCTTAAAGTTTTAGCAATTTCTGATAGCAATTTTATGTTTTTCTTACTTGAGGTCATTTCTCTTTTCTTCAAGAGAGGTTTTTCAACCCCTGTAGATTAGGCAATCACTGATAGCATCTTTACCTTTTATTTTAAAAAAATTACATACTTAAAAGTCAAGAATTGCTTTTCTTTTCTACTTTTCTACTCGAAAGATTTACCTTTTTTTTTTCTTTTCTTCGCAATACAGTGTTTCTTTTTAAATTATAATCTTGAATTCTTTAAAACTTGAGTGAATTATTAGATTTAAAATTAATAAATTATGCAAACTGGATAAGAAAGCAGCAAAGAAGAAAAAAAAAAAAGATGCAACATCTTTTGTTATTTTATTATTTTTTTTGTGTGTGCTTATTATTGATTTTTTTTTCTTCAGTCAATGTAGTAGCTTCCATAAAATACATATACTTGTGATCATTTCTTAATTTATTCGCTGCCTCAGCTCAAAATTGTTATTCCACTGGCAAAAAGATATCAGCAATTTTTCTTCTTTTTTTTTGTTGTTGTTGTTGTTTGTTGATCGGGTGGGGTATTTTTTTAATGCATAAAATGTAAAAGTATTTCAGAGGTTGATTTTCAGCCAGAAATAAAAAAAATGGAATAATAATGTAGAGAAAAAAAAATATGGGACTCGCTATGGGAAAGAGTGTATTGGGGGGGGGGGGGGGGAAATATTACTAAGAAAAAAGAGTGAATAAAAATATAAATTGTAATAAAATAAAAAGGTAGAAAAGAAAAGACTCTTTGAAAACTTGAAGAAAAATTCTTATAAGAATGAAAGGAAAGAGGATACTTGAGTGTAAAAAAGTATTGTTTGAATGATGAGACTTCATTGAAAGAGAAAAGGAATAAGTGAAAAAATCTCCATTAGTTTTGACAGACTTCTTTAGTATATATATATATATTTTTTAGCTTTTTCTTTTTTTGTTTTTGTGTTCGAATGTGTAAAAAAAAGTTGTCAGAAAATATGATTTTGGAATTTCTAAAAAAAAAAAGTATTCTTATCTATTTTTTTTTCTATTGAAATATAGTCAAAAGTGCGACAAAAACAATTTTTATTTCTTGAGGATTTATGTGAAATGAACTCTCAGAACCTTTTGTATTTTCCGTTTTTTTGTGTGTGTGTGTCTTACTGGTTCTGTATGTAATATAAGTAGCGTTAAAATGGGATGCATTTTTTTTTCTGATGGATATTAGAAGCAGAATATAGGTAATTTTTTATTCTCTCTTAACTCCTTTTTTGTAAAAAAAAAATACAACTAAAAATGAAAGCAACTACATTTTTTTTTTGTTATTTCCATTCCAAATTTTGTTTTTCTGCACTTTGTACATTTTTTTTAAATAGCTGCTAGTCATTTTTAATTTGCTTATTTGACTTCGTTTTTATCGTTGTTTTTTTTACGTGTTTTACATCCTTATGTTAAACTGCAAAAATAATATAGTAATAATCTCGATTATCCGGACTAAATGGGACTGCGCACCAGTTCCCGATTTACGAAAGTCCGTATAATCCGGAAAATCACCGAGTTTTTTTACTTTTAATTTTCTAATTCACTATTGGAAAGTTAAGTCATAAATACTGAAAAGCTAAAAAAACACATTTACATTAAAATAAGAGCCGGTCCGGATAACCTTGAAGTCCGAATAATCAAAGAGTCTACTGTGGATATTTTCATTGGAGATAGCTTTTTCAATATACTCATTATGGTACTATTTTATTATTTTTTATGTCACTATAGTTGCCTCACCATAAGAGGAAGATGTTGACGTCAGAGGGGTTGACAAAAATTAGCCTTGTCATTTTTTGTCTTAACTTGTGTATAATAAAAAAAAAATTCAAGAACCCTTTTGTTTAAACTGTTGAGAATGTTTGATAACATCCTTTTAATATCATACTAAAGGACACAATCCCCAATTTTTTGTCAACTCCTCTGACGTCACAAGTTTCATTTTACGGCGAGGCAAACATGTACATGTACATTATGACACTACTAAACCAGTGATCAGATTAAAATAGGGTATCCGTTAAGTCATTGAACCTTTTTTTTTTTTTTTTTTCATTTCAATTTCAGTCACCTCTTTCCCTTTTTTCTCCCTCCACGTTTCTCTCCCCCCTCTCTACACTTTCCAACCTTTTCCCCTCTTCAATTTAATATCATGGGGTTCTTGGATGGGGGAGTGTGCAACATATAGTTGACCTTTAGAAAAAAAGCGGTTCATTTATTCATTTAAATTTATATAAATTCCGACGTGCTTCGAGGTTTTTGTCTTTGTTTGTACATCATTAATCACACACACACACACAGACCTGGCTTTATATATATGTATTTTTTTCCACGAACACCTAAAGAGTAGCGACAGGCTTAAGTAAGACATTTGTTAAGCTGCGATCCCACTGCCTATTTTCCGTTTTTTCTGCAAGTCAATGTACAAAAAAAACCACAGCAAGAGTATTATCATCACATTGAAAATTGCAATTTGTGCAAGAACACATAGCAATGTATGTTGCTATAAAATACTACCAAATGTGATCACCGCTTTAGGATCTCACATCGCTTTTGTCACTCGAAGTATTCATTTGAAAAATGTGTGTCTTATGTTGAAACCTTATTCAAGGAGTAGTTCAAGTGGCAAGTGTTTTTTGTTGTTAAATTCAGGACTTTTTATGTCTCTATAAACATAATGTAATCTCGTTTTTTGTATTCACCCTGTAAGTTATATCTAAGTAAGAACTTCTTTGTTCATAGACAAAACCGCGTTTTCCTTAGCTTTAAAAAAAAGGTTGTTAATATTCATGAGATGGGATTATCAATCAGCTATGAAGTCCTCATAAGACACAAGCAAGAAGAAGAATAAGAAGTAAAAAAAAAGATGGCTTCTATCCCATTAAATTTTGTTTTATACATGTACATGATATGCTAGGCGCGTGATGTTAAGGCCACTGTATATGTGTGTGTGTGTGTGTGTATATATATATATATATATATATATATATATATATATATATATATATATATATATATATATAAACCACCCCCACTGGTGGGGGTGGTTTGTGTTTCATGAACTTTGCAAAAATGAACGCGGCACATTTCATATTTAATAGCATGGCATCATTTTTTTCTTCTTCTCCCAATTGTAAAGCAGGTTGTAAAGGAGCTTTTTTGCTTCTTGGTTACGTTTTTTTTTTGTTAGTTTCTTGTCTTAAATAGGAACTAAGGAACTTCTGTTATATGACAAAGAAGAAGAAAACTACCATATATTATCAACAGTGTTTTTTTCTTCTCATCAATATGCTGTTTATTTTCTTTCTAAACCTTTATATAAATTTTTACATTTATTATTTTTACCTCCATTACAACAAAAAACATTGTGAAGATTCTTTTATCTCTTAGCATCAAAAAAGAAGAAAAAAAAATATCTCAGTAGGTGTTTTATGAAAACATTACTTTTAAATTAGGTGAGATGGGAATTAGGACAAATTTAATAGTCACTTTTAGCAAGATAAGAATGTATGAGGACTACATGTATCAAGTGCTAAAGTAAAACTAGATAAAGTACACAAATATTAGGATTACATTTATTTCTAATGAAAATTGATCAATATGGATATTTCAATTATAAAAATCACGGTTCTTCATGTAAACTTTGTAAAGTGATTATTACGAATGTTTATTGGACAGTTTTAAAAAAATCTTATAAAAACTGAATAAGGAATGAAGTATTAAGCTCTAGTTTTAAGGCCCAAATTCAAGATGGAAATTAAAACATTAAACTTAAGAGCCTACAGTGAAAAAAAAACTTACAAAAATCTTCGCATGTAGGCGCTTCTGTAGCTGTGACGTCAACATGTGGCAAAAAAAATCAATTTTGATACACTTTTGTCCGCCATTTTCTCTCTTATCGATGGATAAAAGTGGGTATATTGTAATAACGACTCTTTTTTGGGTAAATATGCACTACTGGAAAAAGGAAGAGCAACTTTTGATCTACAATGGTGAGTTATTTGAGTCGTATATAATTAGTGGTCAACTTTTAACGTACTATGAAACTTTTTGTTAGTGGGAAGTTTGATCCTATAATATGTATAAACGGAGGAGCGTTTGTCGCCTATGGGATTTAACATGAGCTAAAAAATACGAGATTTTAAGCGAAATTAAAAATAGAAAAACTAATTATAAATTTGTACCAACGTATCACTAGATGAGCAATATTGTTATGTACATATTGCAATTTGAATTTTGAAAATAACAATTTTCGTTGCAGAAAACAAAACATTTGCCTGAACCAAGTATTTTTAAAATAGGAATTTCTCTTTCTCATTGGTTTCAATGGCTTAGCTGTGGGGCGCCACTAAACGGCAAAAAGTGGAACTATAATTGTCATCTGCTAATATTCAAAATGGCGTCACACATATAGGCTCTTAATAACTTTGGAGCAAGGTTCCAATATTATTATTATATATATAATATCCCAGGTCTGTGTGCATTTGTGTGTGTCTTTCCTCTAACACTGGACAAACACATTTGTCAGAATTTATATAAATTTGAATAAATGAACTGTTTTTTTTTTTTTCTCAAGGTCAACTATATGTTGCACCCTTCCCATCCAAGAACTCCATGATATTAAATTGGAAAGGTTGGAAAGTGTAGAGGGGGAGAGAAACTTGGAGGGGGGAAAAAGTGGGAGGGGTGACTGAAATTGAAATGAAAGGAGTAAAGAAGGAACAAACGACGCGCATGCGCACACCAGAGAAAATGAAAATCTCATTTTCTCTTTCAAATATAAAAAGGGGAGGGGATAATAGTAGCAAAATTAAACTACAGTTTATCACAGCCAATTGTGCCCAGCATTAGAATTTCTTTTGCTCCGCCCTTTTATGAACGTCATCAATTTCTAATTGGTTTGTTACTTGGTCTGACGTCATAAAAGGGCGGAGGAAAAGAAATTCTACTGCTGGGCACAAATTGCCTGTGAATTTGGCTCCCGTCATTTATGACGGGTTACCCCACTAGTATATATATATATATATAAAAAAAACTGTTTTCTGTATAGTGGAACAATGTTTAGAGGCTTGAAGTTTCTACTCAGTGCCTAAGGTTTCATCTTGAATTTGGATCTTAATGTAACTTGTTTTGTTTGCATTTAGTATGGCTCGGATTTTTATGCAATATCAAGAAAATGTTTTCTGAATTTGTGGCCCACGGCCCAAGCAATTTTGAAGTAACAGTGCCATTTAGATCAACCAACAATAATGTTTTTTTTAAATGACAAGATAAAACTTTATTATTCAAAATTGCCAACAATGTGATTGGATCGTGTTGAAAGTTGTGCTGTTTTTCAGCACACCTTATGATAAATTGAGTTTTTTTAGATTTTTGTTTTACTTTGATATGCTTAAATGCTCTTTTGATGTTGTGCTCTTTAAAGTGAGTGCACAAGGGACATTAGAAAATCCAGGAAGGGAGTGTGGGAGGGTCTCCAACTAAGCCAAAGTTGATCACTATTGATCTTTGAATGATTTTTATCGAAATTCCTTCACATTTTTCAGCTTCTGCTATGATCGCTTGACTGCTTTTTGATATACAAGTTTCTAACCATTTCTGGTTTCATCACTTTTTTTTGCTCTACATTGACTTATGAAGTTATTTTTTTTTGTTGGAAATTTAAAGGTTTGCCACCAAAGAGTCTGCCACCCACGCAATCGTATCTGTCCACAACACTGATGTGAATGGGCAAGCCGTGAAGTGCTCTTGGGGTAAAGAGTCGGGAGACCCCAACAATCAGCAGCAACAGCAGCAAGTGAGTGTTGTGGTGGTTAGTACAAATGAAATTTTTGTATACTTTTACATGTTTTTCTTTTTTACCATAATTACTTGTGTGTTTAAATGTGTATTGCTTTTAGAGATTAGATTTAAATTAAAAACTAGTGTCTATTTTCTAAGCTTTTTTTATTTTCAAGAACGTCAATGTTTTTTTTTTTTTAAATTATCGTTCAGCTGTTGATTATTTTTTTTTATATAGATTTTTTAGGCCGAATTTCAAGAAGGAAACTTGATACACTTAAACTTCAATCTGATCATTCCGAACAGGTGTTTTAAAATATATTTTACCCCTGTTTTAATGTATATTTTTTGAACCTATGTTGAAAATCCTGCTCCAAGAGTTCAATTTGAAGTTCAAGTGACAAGTTTCCTTTTGAAATTATCAAGATATTTTATTTATATTTTTGAAAGTTTTAGAATTCTTTATTTGAATATTTTCGTTTTGTTTTTATTTTGGTAATCAAGACCATGCATAAGTATCCATTGATTTTATATTGCAATGTTGTATAGTCGCCGCACTGTAGCTTGAAGCTTGTGACGTCAGAGGAATTGACTATAAAGCTATGCTTGTTTCATTTGTTTCTTTGTAAACGGCTCTCGAGCTCTGATTTATTTTGTCTTTCAGGTGCGTAATGAAGAGAAACTAGGAACTGTTTTATAAACTAGAAGTGTAACTGAATCACTTAAAGGTATTTTTATGTTGATATCTTTCAAAATAAGCTTTTTGTGTCAGTTTGAAATTGACCCAACTTTAAACGGATGACATTTTTTTTATTTTTGTCTATAAAAAATTTATTTTGAAAGATATCAACATGAAAATAATTTGTGATTGAACTACCCTTAAGCGGCAGTCACACTCGGCTGGTTTACAAGCTGCTGGTTGCTGCTGGCTATTAGCAGCAACAGCAAGCAGCAGCTGCTTTGGGTTCACACTTGTCCAGTCACTGCTGGTATTAGCAGTGCAAGTCATCCAATCACCGTCTTGCAAAAACACAAACTCTTAACAACAACCAACCCAAGCAGTGGAGTTTCAACTACCACTAGTACTAGTACTACACACTAGATGGCAGCAGCAGGAAGGGAGTCACATGACCAGCTCGTAGCTGCTAAAGTTGGACATGTCCAACTTCACCAGCTGCTGTTAAAATCACTAGCCCGCTGGAGAAAGCAGCTGCTAGTAGCAGTTCAGACTATGCTGCTAGAGCGCTACAACCAGCCAGCGGCTGGGATACCAGCCTAGTGTGACTGCGGCATTATAGTTTCTAAAACACTTCCTAGTTTTTCTTAATTTTGCTCTTCAGAGTTTGAAAGTTAACTGTTCATAAACCATCTTAAAGGGAAATAATAAAAGTATTAAGAAACCTATTGTTTTGAGAACATTTGTTATTATTCATATTCTAATCTGACATAATGACACAAGCTTAACATTTTGGTTAACTCGTATGACGTCAAGGATTTCAAGTTAATAGTGCGGCGACTGTACAAAACAAATCTTATTAATTTATGTCTTTTATGCTATTTTTTTGTCGATTATTCTAGCAAAATTTGGCCGCCCAGTATCCGTACAATTACCAACAGATGGGTTATTGGTACCCACAAGGTTACCCTCAGATGCAGGGTCAGTTTATGCAGGGAATGCAAGGATATTCTTATGGTCAGTTTGGTGGTTACCAACAAGGTGGAGGAGGCGGAGGTGGTGGCGGTGGAGGAAGTGGGTACGGGTAAGTCTTTTTTTTTTCTGCAGAATTTTCACTCATATTTGAACTTTGCACATTGCTTGCATATACATAATCATTTCCACTTTTTTTGGGGGGAGGGGGGGGGGGCTTAATTTTGGCTAATGCAATCATTCAGTATTGGATTTCGTTTGCGTGTGTTATGTTTTTTTTTTGTTGCTGTTGTTGTGGTTTCTAAGAAAACTTGTTTTCTGCTTATTTAATCTCAACTTTTCATTTGAAGCTCTCTTATTTTCTCTTGACATCTTTCATCCATATGCAATTATGCATGCAACTTTATGTATGCTGTTATATGTTGTGCTATGAATAGAAGTGGGTAGTGGTTGGGGTCGTGGTGTAGAAAATAATCTTGCTTTTTACCCTCTCAGTTTGTTTGCACGCAATGACTTTGCCTCTCGATCCTTGAGAGAAAGGGAGAGAGAGAGAGAGAGAGAGAGAGAGAGAGAGAGAGAGAGAGAGCGAGAGAATGTTTTCGGCGGCTGTTTTCGGCTTTCAATCTCTTCACTCTTCGTTTCTGTTATATAAACTCACGAGCACCATTGTAATTATACAGTCTGTAGGTTTTATTGCAGGAGGGGTTGGGGGGAGGCTTTTGAATGTAGTCGTGATTGTTTAGACGAAAGTGAAAGTGAAAAGCTTTAAAGACTCTTAATGAACTTTTCAACACTGCTTTTAACTATGATGCCTCACTTGGTTGATCACAAAGTTGGAGGCATCAACACTTTTTTTCTCTCTCGCTCTCTCTCACTCTCTTTCTCTCTCCTTTTTCTCTCGCGTGATTCCTTCTAATCCTTCTTTGAATTTGTTTTCTAACTTAATTGAATTACCTTTGAAATCAATGTAGAGGTCGCTTTTGAGAGGGATTTTGAGGTGGTTTTTAGGGTCTTTTTTAAGTTTTTCTTTGATGTGGTTTAGCAACAAATAATTGTTGCTGAATTTCAATGCTGAAAACATTTTTATAAGTGATATTTAAAAATGATTTCTGTACGTTTAGAGTTCTCATAGATCTGTGTCAAAGGCCTTTGGCAGACAGGCGACTCTTTTGAAAGACTTTTCGGCGACGAAAAGAAATCGAATGTCGTGGTGTTGTCGTCGCAATGTATTTTCTAATGGAAAGACGCGAACCTTGGCACACAGGCGACTTTTAAAAATACTTTCCAACTTCTGTCTCTGGAAGGTGTTAGATTCTAGCGAACAGCGACATCGTTTTTTTTTGCACACAGGTGACTTTTAAAACACCATGCAGTGTTTTGATAGTGTTCGATTTTGGCGACAAGTCGTCTTCACTTTGTCACCGAAAAGACTTTCAAAAGTCGCCTTTGTTGGCGTCTTCCTATAGAAAATACATTACGACGACAGCCCAGCGACCTTTGGCTTCACTTTTCGTTTACTTTTGCCGTCGATTTTTTTTTTCCTTTACATATTCCGTTGTGATTTTCTGAACGGAATTCCGCATGTGTGTTCGAGGCTTTAGAAGAGTTCTTATTAAAAAGAAGAAAATGTTAGAAAAAAAAATATATATAATATTGGGCTCCATTTATGTAGAGTGTAGACCAACGATAAATCATAGTTAAAATACTCGCTGAGATTGTTTTTGACCTCTATCAAGTAATTTGGTGGTGGTTTATACCTTTTTTGGGGGTTTTGCTTTGGTTTGGTTATGGATTGGACTTGCTTTTTTTTTTTTCGTATTGTGTATGCTGTTTTAGTATATTTGTTTGTGTGTGTGTGTGTTGGATATTCATTTCTGTTTCCTGCCTGGAGTTTGGGAGGGGTTAAAAAAGCATGCAATGTAGCATGACTAAAATGCATTATGGTTTTTTAAAGCTTTTTTTTTTCTTCTTCTTCTTCTGTGTATCCCTTTTTCAAATGTCCATGTCGTGCAAAAAACGACGTTCCGCCAATTGTTGGAGGGGTTTTTTGATTCTCGCGATCAATTCAATTTGTTGCTTAGATTACATTCTATAAAAAAAAGGATAGGCAATTCAAGAATCGTTTTGCTCCAAATGATGCAGTAAAAAAAAAGCTCTTTGGAGTGATTTTCTTTAACTGTCTGTCACTTTTACACCTTTTTGTCAATTATTGATGAAGGTATAAATATATTTTGCTTGACCATCCATTTGCATGTTCGCAATCATCATTCACATATAACTAAATACATTTTGTTTGTGTAGAAGTGGTTTCAACTTTGAAGTGAAATTATCAAAAAGAGTTCATGATTGAAAGTTTTATTTGGACATTTTTTAAAGACTGTGTCAAACGCTTTTACGAAATCCACTTTGAATTTTTATTACGTTTGTGCTAGAACAAGGTTGTCACTTAAAACCTGGAAATATTAGGGAATTAGAAAATGTTGAAAAGAGTCGGGGAATTTAGCAAAAAATATGTAAAACCTGGAAAGGTCAGGGAAATTTATTTTCTGAAATTCAAAATCCAGTGATTCAAAAAGCTAAATTATCGTAGAAGTACTAAAAAGGGCTCAATGGTGCCTAAGCAATCTCAAAAGGGTTAAAGTTCAGAGATTCTAAAATTTTTAAAATTCGAAAAAGTGGGAAAGACAGGGTTGCCACTAACTAAATCTGAAAACGTGTCATGGAATTAGAAACTAGCTAACTTTGGCATTGAAATCGAAGACAGCAACTCTGTATGATAAAATTTTAAGTTAGATTGCAACTTTGCAAACAATCACATTTCATTAACTCTTCAGATAATATCACTTCATATTTGTTGCCTTTTTAAATTTTTTTATGTGAATTTGACATAATTTGTAGGATGGGAATGCAAATGCCAGCTGCTTGGCAAGGAATGCCCGGACAACAACTGGCGGCCCAGCAGCAATTAGGTCAGGGCCTTCAACAGCCTGGTATGATAGGGGCTTATCCTATGCAGCAGTATCAAGCACAGTGAGTGACCACAACAGGTGGACATTACAGTTTTCCCTGTTTTCGAGGGGGGAAAAAAGGGGGAAGACAACGACGACCACCATCATTGCCAACCATCACCTTACCAACGCCCCTTAAAATCCAGTTATGATTACAAAAAAAAATAGTATAAATATATATTTAAATAAACATCAAGGAAGTTCCAATAAAAAAAAACCGACAACATCATAAGACTTAAATATATATATGGATGGAAATGCAACGTCTGGGATGACTACAATAATTATGGATGATGACCCGTGGAGAAGAAGAAGAAAAAAAAAAACGGATGCAGAATTGCGGAAGAAATGAAGAGGACAACCAAATGAGAAATATTTTCAATTTTCTATATATATACGAACCCTAATTTTGTTGCCAATCAACTGACTCGTCAGAAGAAAGAAAAAAAGTGTACATCTGATATTCTAATAATTTCTTGACAGTTTTTCCTTTCTGTTTTTTTTTTTTGTTTAAATTCTCATTTGGTATTTTTATTTTATTTTCATACCAGAAAATTTGTTTTTCACTAATTTCCACAGAAAAAAGATTTCAATTTAAATCAAAAGAAAATCTAAAATTTGATGTTTTTAAGATTAAGAGAAGAAAGAAGAAGAAAAAACTAAATGTTATTTTTTAATTTAATGAAAACTCGTTTGTTAAATTAATTTTTGTTCTGTTCAGTTGTGATCTGTTTTTTTTTTGGTAGGCCGAATAATAATCACCTAAAGAAAAGTTCTTTTGTTTTGTTGAAATTTATTTTGTTTTGTTTTTGAGAAGAGGTTTGTGATTCTTTTTAATGTATTTCTCAAGATCTTGAAGTGTTTGGTAATTCAAAAATGAAAGGACAAATGAATGAAAGGTAAAGCTGAATAAGCGCCAAATCTTTTTTTGTGAAATACAAATACCTGTATCAATGAGATTTTTAAAAAAAAAATAGATAAATTCAACATATTTAATTGTAGAAATTGTAGGTTATTTAAATTTAGTAATTTTTTTTTATAAACACCACCCAGATATGCAGTTTTTTACATTTATTTTTGGCGCTTATTCGAGTATGGGTTGAAAAGATTTGAAAAATTGAAGTAATTTGTAGGTCTTTATATCCCATTTTCAATCAATGTGGAAACATTTGCCAAAAAACAACTTTCATATGAAATCAACTTAAATATAATTAATAATTGTATAACTATTATTAACAGTTGTTGGTGAATTTGGTGCTCGTTTTTTTTCGAAGGACAAAATTTTAAACCAAAAAAAAAGAGCTTATTGGATAATCAATACTGGTGTGAATGAAACAAATAGCAACAATTATGTAATTAATAATTATACATCAAAACACATCAAAATTAGAAGAAAAAATAATAATTTTGTAGCAGATAGAAATACGTTATAAAAAAAAACACAGAAAATATCCTTTTATGAAGAAAAACAAATTAGTTATTTAGAATAATTTATTGCTTATCAACCAACCACCTCCCATTTTGCTCCTTGCAACCTATCCTAGAATCATCTCTTAATTTTGGCGCCATTTTTTAATGATGATCATATGTGCCACACAATACAACACTCTCCTAATTTACATAAAAACCCCAACAACAAAATAAACAGCAGCATTTATATATTCATAATATTATATGCATATAAGTATGCATAATATATACATATGTGCATTATATGTAAAAACATTAAATATTTGCACCACCACCATTACATATACATGTAAACACCCTCCCACCCACCACCCTCCAAATAGTAGCTCAATAGGCTATTATCATTATTATTATTAATTATTATTATTCATTTTAGAAAGACTCAAATGATAATTGTTAGATAAAAAATTGTTTTATGTTAAACATTTGAGATGTTTTTTAACTAAACAAAATAAAAAAAAGAACGGAAAAAATAGCTCATTTTATTACCGCATGCTTGTTGAGCCAAATGTGACCAAAATAATTTTTCTTATTATTCTTCCCATTTAGAAAAACTCCCAACAACAAAAAAATGTGTCAAACCCAGACGACTTTCATTTCACCAATGTGTCCTATATATATTATACATATATTATACCGAGCAAAAAAAAGGTAGATTATTGTAAGTTACAATATGTATAGACAATTACAAAAAAAAAAACGTATAAAAAGGTCCTAGGTGACAAAATGTACAATCGACAGTTGTTGTAATCTGTAGTTGTTTAGAATTGAAAAAAATCTTTATTTTCAAGTAGTTTTTCAAAAGAGGAGAAAAAAAATAATTTATAGGAACAATAGAAGAAATAAGCAACAATTACATTTACATAACATAGTATGGTGAAAGTGTTGCAACAAAGTAAAAAATAGGGCATAATTATGAGGCAATGGCTACTATTGTATATTGAAGGTACTTAATTAAAAACTCCTTATTACATCTGTTGTGCTTTAAATTGCAACTAATGGCCTCTAGAATACAGGTGTGAACAGCACTATTGTTATTTGCAGTGTAAACATAGCTAATTTGCATCAGATTGTTTTTTTTTTGTTTTGTGGAAGGGTTTTTTTCCAAAAAAAAAAGGGATGTTGTTTTAAAAGGAGATATAGAAGGATGAATTTAAATTTGAAATTATTTGTTTGATACCAAGACTTGATGGATGGTTGATGATATTATATATGGGGGTGACCTTTTTAGTTGATTTGATAGTAAGTTAAAAAAAATGAATAAAAGAGAAAACATTTATATTTAGTGTTACAATTAGTTGTTGACAATGTGAAGCTCATTATATTCGTACATTGTATACATGTAAAAGTGTTCATGTGTTGCCTGTAGCCACCTAGCAGATAAAAAAAGTGTGAAAAAAAAAATAAGCAAATACACCAGTTGAAAAAAAAAACAAAGCCTAGATTTTTTATATAACGTTTTAACATTTAACAGAAAAACAAAATGGCTTGATGTGAAATGAGATTGTTATTAATTGCATAGAAAAGTTGTAGGATACTGAGATTCGAAACAAAAAAGTATTAGTTTCATATATAGTTTCTTGCAGTATTTGTACAAAAATTATTTTGTTTTGAGAAAAAGAAAAATTCTTTCATCATCCTTATTTTGTGCAACAACAACAAAAAAACAATGCATATATATTATACGTGCATCTAACACATCGTGGCAATTGTCAATTGTGTACAATTGACACATTTGACAAGGGCTAACAACTGACACGCACCCTAAACTATTATGAGTTTTATAGAGAGTGTTTGTAAAAACATAAATCCACTTGTAATAAAAAATTTCTGCATATTTTTAAAACACTCATCATTAGGGCTCAGATTTGTATGTAATATCAAGCTAATGTTTCTCCATCTGTGGCTCAAGTGCCAATTGTGAAGTAGTAATCCCCCAATTTTTAAAATCAAAAACACTGGTTAGAGGCTAGAATTTTTTAGTTGACAAATGATAGTAACCAGACATCTAGCCTCTAATGAGCCTTTTTGATTAGAAAAAAACAATTGTTGTTGCTCTAATGATGATTATTACTTCACAAATTGGCACTTGAGCCACAAATTGAGAAATATTTGCTTTGATATTTCATATAAATGGGAGCCCTACTCATTATAAAGGTGTAGCCAACATTTGTATTTTGGTGATCTTTAAGAAGTAGTACGCTTTTTACGTACTTTATTTGCTATATATATTTTTATTATGATTTTACGTAGAAAAAAAAACATTTTGAAAAATACAGTAAGATTAAAAATTTAAAACGTGTGAAAGTGGGAACATTTTTATGAACACTCTGTATAACAAATTTTGTAAGCTCCTTTACCATTTGTCAGTTTATTTTCCAAGCTATTTGTCAGGATTTTTTTGTTCGCCATTTGTGATTGTTGTATGTATGTATGTATGTGTGTGTTTGTAATTCTAACCTTCAAGATCACTGATATCAAATTTTACCACACATTTTCCACCCTAGCCCTTCAATACTTACAGAATTTCCCCTACACACACACACAATGGGAAATCTTAACTTTCTGATTGGTTTTTTTAAGGAATAAGCGTGAACAAAAATTGTCATTTTTTTTTGTATGTGCATACAATTATTATTGACGTATATGATTGTCTGCATTTTTTTAGTTTTCAAATCACAGTTGAAAAAAAAAACTTTTTTTTATGAAAGTATACAGCAAACAAATGTTGATTTCTTTGACATCTTCAAGATGTTCCCAAAAATGTTCTGATAGCTTAAAGTGATTGGCGAATAACGTTTCTATAAGTTGACAGTTTCTCTCTTCTTAGTTCTTTTTTTTTTCTTCTGAGATCTCATTTTATGATAAACCCCCCATTCATCTTTATATTTCTGCCATATGAAGAGAAAAAAAATATTATATATTTTTTGGTAGAATTGATGCCATTTCTTTTTTTTTTTTTTTTTTGGTATCCAATATGACTTAAAGATCAAATTCAATATGTATTAGATAATAATGTTCCATATGTTCTTTTTTTTTCTTTCCTAATTCGCTCAATTTTTTCAATGATTTTTTTTTTTGCTGCTGTTGTCGCCCTTACATTTTTAGGTCTTTCATTATATATTTAAAATTATCAAATGAGACACTATTGTAGGGTTAATTTAATTTTTCTTTGCGCGCGGGCGCGCATTCTACATTCCCTGGGTCTCTGCCCAAATCCTGTTGTTGTTGTTATGCTGTATGGACAATCGGGGCTGTACCGATTGAAGAGGATGACAACTGTGAAATGTGGGGGGTGTCAATTCAGTTCAGTAACTCAACTGGTAACAGTGATTATTTTGACAAAATTAGAGAGAATGTTAAAACTCGGAACACGTAGATCGAATTTCATAAAGGAAACGTTATCACTTGAACTTCAACTTTTTAAACCTCTGAACAGAGAGCAGTGGCGTCGTGATAAAGGGACAAGAGGGGCAATTTACCCTAGAGGCTGGAATTAGGTCCTGTCAAAATGGGAGAACAAAATGCATATGCACATGTAGTACTAATCAGTTGTTTTTGGTAATTCGACGTGGACTACCAAGCTGAGATTTTAAACCCGATCATAGTTTAATATGTAAAATATATTGAAGTTTGTTGACTGAATCTGAAAAGCTGTTTTTTTATGGAGCCCTGGATGTGGATATGTCAAAAAATAAATTGAAAGTCGTTCAAACTAGGGGGTTACCCCGGGTGCGAAAACCACTAGCCCTACACACTTGGAACAGGTTTCAACGCAGAAACCCCCATTTTATTGAGTGTATTTAAGGTATTTTTTTACATTTTGGGATCCTGCTTAGAGGTTTTAAGTTGAAGTACTAAACTGTTTTCTTTCTGCGTTTGGGATCTAATCTCTCAAAATTCGCCTAATTCATGTGTGATATAAGGAATTTGGCCCACATTTTCTGGCCATAAGTAAAACTTAGCTTTATGCCACATACTAGTTAAGTCATTATTAAACATGTGGAATTTCGGTATGGTCCTGTACGGAATTTCTTTTTTCCCGTTTTATTTTTCATAATTTTATTATTACTCATGATGTCTTTGAGATAATAAACAAATAAAGTAAATTATTAAGAGAAAATATTGGTAATTATGAGGTAAAAATGTTTGTCACCTCTCATAATCCCAATTTATTCGAAATTGTTTTATAAAAAGAAATTCTTAAAATAAGAATAATTTGAATGAGGTGTCAAATTTTGAAAGTTTTTACATTGAAAATGTCTTTAAAATCTAATTGTTGATTTTTAATTATGAAAAAAAAATGAAATTTTTGATACGAAATTGTTTTAGCCTTCACTTTAGACAAAAAAATTAGGAATTTTTTATCATTTACATATTTGATGAAATCTGACTGAAATTGATATAAAAAAACAGAATTACAGAAGCCTAGTGAAGCATTTAAATAATTTCATACTTCTCTACAACAAAGGAACACCCAATTAAACGGTAGATAATCATCACGCATTCTAATTAACTGTTATTGTTTTGCCATTATTAAGTAGCGATCACATTGGTTATTTTACCAAATGTGTCAAATATTGCTGTGAATTTTGCATATTTTTTTTGCAAAAACCCAATAATACTGTATGTAGACTTGCATGAGTATTATCACACCTAGCGAAATGAAATTTATTCAAGGACAAATAGCAGTGATTATTCTAGTAAATTTTGCCAATGTGATTGCTGCTTAAGTTTAACATCCATTACGTTTGCAAAGACATCCCACTACAAATAGGGCTTTTGGTAACGTTAAGTTTCGTGTATAAAAATTGTTGGTTAATCTACTGGAAATGCCAAATTTGGGCTTTGATTTTTGTTAATATTATAATATTAATTTACGGTTATATTCAAAAACGTTGCTTAAAATAAAGTTAAACTTAAACCATGATGCAAGACACATTTTTTTCCATTTTAAGTCTTATCAACAGTTTTTAAGTTTAGCTTTGTTTAAATTTCCCTTTGGCTTAAGTAACGTTTTAGAATACGGCTGTAACTATAGAGAGTTTTGTCTTGCGTCATAATTTAAGTTTAACTTTTAAGCAACGTTTTTGAATGCGGAGATTAATATGAATTAAAATCGCAACTTTGTAATTTATTTTTCACTGGAAACCTAATTTGAAAACCTCCAAGAAATTGTTCCAGTTAATTTTAACTAATTACATGGTAAAACTGGTTTTAAGTCGAACTGTTAGTTAAAATAAGGCAAACAATAGTATAGAGAAAAAAAAGATGATTGTTTTTTTTTTTGTAGAAATGACAAATATAGGGCCTAATAATGATGTGATGTTGGCGTGAAATATTTATGGATTATTTGTATTAAAATCCTGAATTAGTCGTTTTAGAGTGTTCTTGGCGCCACTAATTCAGTCATCCCTACCCCCTCTTAAAGATGTAGTTGGGAGATGGGTGGGTCATCATCATTAATTTATATATATATACCTGGTATAACTTAGAAGAAAAGATATAAAGGGACACTCATTGCGCTAATTTGTTGTAAATTCACACACACACACAGAGCACATAACGTTATACTAACACATACAGTAGGTATTGTAACACAAGATTGGACAGGAAAAAAAACATACATTCATTTACACAATATTGCGCCAATGTCCAGCTGATGATGATGATGTTGTTGTTGTCCAATTAATTGAAGGAAAAAAAAACTGGTTGCGAAAAAAAAAGTAAATATAATAAATATAAATATATATAAACATGCATTAAAAATTGATATGTGTAGTTGAATTGTTATGTTTTCATTATTTGAGATCCGTAGACATTTTTTTTTATAAAAACAAAAAAACAAAACAACAACAATTAAAAAAAAAAAAGCTTTGTTATTGTGTGCTGCATAGTAAATGCGTTGTATATGAAATTAACCTCTACCCTTTAACCCCTTTACCTCAACATCTCATCAGACTCCAGTTTCATGTCATTTGTCCACCAGTAGTAAAACCATTTGTTAAAAGAACAAAAAAAAGTGTGTTCATAAATAATAAAAAAAATGTTCCCTCTCCCCCCCCCCCCCCCCCAAAAAAAATCATCTTTATAAAATTTGTCACACATTTCTCTTCACCTGAACCCTTTTCATTACACATTGGCTAAAAAATCACCAACCATTCTTTTTAGTTCTGTTTGTCAGCACTTTTTAAAATAAAATGCTAAAAAAAAAACATTGGTTTACCCCTTTCCCCATGTTCTGTCTTTCTCTCTTGCACATACAAACAAAATATACATAATTCCCTTCTCCTTCCCGGCCTTCTCTCCGTCACTCATCTATCCCGTTTCCAAGTAAAACACACAAAAACCATAAATGAAAAAAAAAATTGTATTAGGATGTCAAAAGTCACGATGTGTTAAATGATGAAAAAAAATATTTAAAAAAAATATCCATAAAAAAGAGAACTTATACAAAAACAAATAGTAGTTTGCTGTGCGCCCAATGGTTATAGACTGTAGAATCATAATCAACAGGAAATAAAAGTGATGTAACTTTGTAATCTGTCCGCGCCTGTGTCTTTGTTTTCTTTTCTTTATTCTTTTGTGTTTAAGTGTTGTTTGTTTTTGTGTTTCTATAATGTCTTGTGTTTCAATTTATCTGTCTTCAAATGGAAAAAAAATCATCATTATGATTTAAAACTTGTTTCCAGTGCATTACTTTTAAATGCAATCATGAAGCAGTAAAATCGTGTAACTTTTTAAAACATGGATTTCAAGGTTTTAAACCTATATACAAGCCTGTCGGGATTGGGTTAAGGCTGAGCTAGTAATTTTGTGGGTTCAGTCAGGGAAGGAATGACTTCCCTATCGGGCAACACATAAATTTAAATTTTATTTTTTTTCAGCATTGAAACGAAAATCTGCCGGAGCAGAAAGTTCGAATGACGATAGAAAGCCAATTAAAAAAGATTGAATTAACAAAAAATCCAACACCTATACACGATCCATTTTGGCTTTGAAAAGCCAAGATGGACAAGCCAAAATCGATCGTGTATAAGCTACCTAAGATTGAGGTTGGCTTTCCCAAAAGCAACCTCCCCCCTCCAATCAACCAATCCCCTTTCCCCCCGCAAAAAAGAATCAAAAATCTTATATTGAAGTTTGTTTTTAATAGCAAATTACAAAAGTTATTTTAACATACATTTATTGCAGAATTAAGTTTTACAATGTCATTAGTGATATTTTGTTTTGAATTAGATTTTTATGTTGTGTCTTTGCAGTCTTGTTTTTCTTTCGGTCTCTAGCAATTTTGCTTTTTCCCATATGGTTTCATTTAGAGACGTTTCTCCATAGCTCAATGACAAAAGTCTGTTTGAAAGAAAAAAAACACAAACATAATTAAGCAAGAAAAACTAAATAAATGTAAATAGAAATTGAGAGCAGCAATTCTTCTCTTCTCTTCTGTCTTCTCTAATCGGATTAGATTGGACAAATTTTTAAAGCTCACCTGGCAAGGATCAAGAGATTATGGAGATCGTCCGTTGTCATGTTGGCATTCGAACTTTGTTGTCGAACTTGTACGAATTCATCTTGAATAACCTATTTATTATTAAGAAGAAGAAAAAAATATAGTTAAAGGTTCAGATCAGTTTCTTTTTGTTAGTGGGCAAAAATTATCTAATTAATGTTTCTTGAGTAGCTTTTTATCTTTTTTTAAGGCTCAGAACTTTCGAAGTTTAAGCCTTTTCTGTTCCAAATGCCACAATGACCTCTTTAGCCAGTGACCACACTTCGATGTCTTTCTTGGTAGTTTTTTTTTTTAGGATTTTTAGATTAGATATTTCGTTAACCTCTTTTGGAATAAAACTTAGACTTCATACATAAATTAAAAGGATTTTGGAAGCTTATTTTTGAGGCATTTTCTACCTGGATAAAAGTATGTTTTGTTTCATAAACATCTACATAGAATGTTATACACAGACTTTGTAATGGGTGCAATCGGAAACTAAAGACTATTTCTTTATTCTGTAAAGAATCTCGAAAAGTGACTGCTCCACCTATTCTAGACAATTCTTTAAAAGAAAAGAATTTCCGAATGTGCTCAATTTTGCCATTTTCTTCTCAAATATGAATCTGTATAAAGCCTCCTTCCTAGGAGGCGTTTTCATTTAAACATTTTATACGGTTTGACCACACTGACGTTCGCTATATTCAATTTAATTTGCTCGAGAAGGCAAGTATGGTGGATTAGATGCTTTCTTTCTTGAGAAAGTTAGGTGGTGCTAGCATGGTTCCCGGACACGTTTTCTTTAAAATTAATAAATAATCCAGTTCTTTGACAATAATTTAAAATTAAATTAATTAAAACGAGAAAAATATATAAATTAAATTAGCCAAAAAATATCATAGTTGATCACATCATTTCTTTTAAGACGCTCAACCAACATGTTGTTTCCGGATGCTACTTTTGTGTTATCTGAACAGATAATAATAGCTTTTTTCTTCTTTAGTTTCCGAATGATCCTTAATATTTGCCTTTTGCATCTGGTCCGAAATTGTGTATTCCATTAGTTTAACAACTGTTAGATACACACGAATATTTTTCAACAAAATATCTGTCAAATAATCTTGGACAGCAGCGAATGTTTTTGCAAATTCTTCGTCACTTATGGAACTTTCAACAGGAACAATAAAATCAGCCTTTTTTTTAAAAAAATAATAATAATAATAAAAACAATTAAAATATTATTGGAAAATAAATAAAAGGCACAAAAAAAAGAATGCAAGAAAAAAGCTTTTACAGGGATTAACGATTTCGCCTCCGATAGTAGTAATACTGGAACATCTGTTTGAAAATCCAAACTATTGAACTGGAAATCATAAGAAATCTTTTGTTCGGTGATCAGTCGTTTCAATGTGGCCACGTTTTTCACACCTACAAGGAAAAAAAAAGACCCAAATATATGCGTTGATTAAATACAGCAACATAATTGGACACACAAATAAAAACCACAAGGGATCTCTCCCAAACCAACGCGGGACACGGGAGCGGTAGTGGGAAGGTCGCGGGACATCCAACATATGGCGGTCAATGGGGGCCCCACACACCATCGCTGCAGCACCACTGGCGGCTATGCTCATTGCCCTCCATAAGCTGGATGTCCCACGACCTTCAAAAACTACCGATCCTATGCCCCGCGTTGGTCTGGGAGACCCCTAAATCGGTTGTTTTTTTTAGACCTGTTTTGTTGAGCGTTCCAGGTGTCATGACTGTCTCATCCAATACTAAATTAGTATTGAAAGCAAACTGCAACAATCCGCTTTCAAGTCTGTTTGTCTTGTAATCTTTTTTCGGTACAAAAGTTGTTTCATTTAATCCAGATATTGCCAATGGAAAATAACGACTCTATATTTATAATAATATATATATATATATATATATAAGGCGTCCATCAATTATTACGATAGTTTTCACGCATTTCAATATTTCCGTTGCTTTAATAAATGGTCAAAAATTGTTATTCACGTTTGCATTTTTCTTTAAATTTAAATACTTTGCAAGCATCACAGAGGGCCTAAGGCAGAGAGACAATTTAGTCCAGAAGCAGCTTAAGAAATGTTTTTATCAAAATAAAATAAATATAAACCATATATACTAACACCTCATTTCAACTGCAGTTACATGCCGAGGTTAAAGTTAACTGCTAAAAAGTGTGCTTTGGTGTGTTTTCATTTTTTAAAGTAATTAACTTTAACTTATTTTGAGTCAAATTCTGTTGAGTTTCACTTCCTGTTATACGATTCTGTTGCAATTTGTTTGCATCTTGTAAAGTTCTCACTCCTCATTCAATCAAAATTTGAGTGTTTTCACCAGCCGCCATTTTGTTTGCATTCCAAATTTGAATTCAAAACACTTAAGTGCCATTTTAACCATGTTGCATAAATACAGTTCAGTTAATTTCCATTATTGGCAAATTTAACTTTTTGTTAATTTAACCATATTAGTTTCCAGTCAACAATTAAACTCTGGTTATCATTTTAACCGCAGTTAATAATTTTATAATGGAAATGATGTATATATGCAGAGGGTTGACTGTGAAATTTCACGATTTCAACAATAGAAATGTTGTAATTGACATGAATATTTATGGCAATTTAGATAAACATTTTTGAAAGCTGTTATTATTTAACTCAGCTCTTTAAAATGTCAGATGTAAACCTACTTTTTAAAAGTAAATTCCGATATTTAGAATGAAATAAAATTATGAAAACTCACGCAGAACACACACTTAAAAAAATGTAAAATTTCTATCTTATTAAAAATAACCCTTTATATAGTGAATAAATTCTTGATGAAATACTATTTATTAATAATGTTATTCACGTACAATGTGTACTTTTGTGCCTTTGGTCGTTATCAGTTTGGAAGTATGTCTATGTTTTCGCTTTTATTTACCTTGGTTGTGATTTTCTGAATAATGTCAACGTAGAACTGTTTTGCAAATCCATCTGATTTGTTGACATTGGTTACGTTCAGAGAGAATTTCCCCAGGCATAGAATCTCTTTGCGAATATATCTACTCCATCAACAACAAAAAAAATATATTTCAAAAATAGGAGAAATTAATTAAACACTGAAGCAAAATCAGTTTTTATTGATTTTGACATTTGACGTTTTTAACATTTTTATATGTAAAAACCCATTTCATTTATTTACATATATATTATGAGACATTTTAAAAAAGAGATTGGTTGAGCAGCAACATTTCAACAAAAGTAAATTAAAAATTTATGAATTGATGCAAATTGACATATATTTACATTTCTTTTAACTTTTTTTTTTGTATAAGTAGACTGTTTCTCTCCTTAATTGCTGTAATATTTTGACATCGTCATACACTGGACTGAGATTGGTTATATTGCTTTTTCTACACATAGTTCGTAGTTTGAACTACTATGGAATATCATTGATATCAAAATGTCCTAATCATGAATATATCCATAATTCTAATATTTATATACGCAATTAAAATGTAGATATCATCCATAAGTGAATTGTATATATTGGTAATATTATAATAATATAATTATAGATAGACAAAATTTGAAATTTGGCTAATTGCTGAGCCAAAGACTGTCACAAACTGCAAACATTTTGCCAACATGTTGTGCTGCTTGAGTATGCTAGCCTTCTTAAGAAAGAAAGCACATGCTTGCTTTCTCAAGAATATAATCAGATCAAGCACATCTGGAAATTCTTATCTTTTTAAAGAGCTGTCTATGAGGCGGGGGGCAATCACTCAAATGATATAATTTCAATGATGACTACTAGTAGTAAAATCAATGTTTTAAAAATTTTCTTTTAACCAAACTGTCTCCAGCTGGTACGAGTACATTAAAACCAATTAAAACAACACATATAACAATGCAATTTGAAAGACTGACGATGACTAATGCGCCTCGCAATTCAGTCTCTTTAATGGTATTTATACCGTATATCCTACAAGATTTGAGTAGATCAAGGGGACCTGCCTCATGGTTGGTTAAATATATTATTATATATATAGTCAAGTAGTGGAAGACTTTGGAAGGCCTCAACGTTTGATGATCCTTTGAATCAACGTTTCTTGATTCAACTTGATCCATAATAATAATAATAAAAAAAAACAGATTTTGGATTCCGTTTGTTTCCTTTTTCAGTATCAATTCTCTTTTATTCTATCTACGTTTTTAGCCCCTTTCAGTGACATTTAATCTATCATTCAGAAACCTTTTCAATTCTTGATGAAGTTGTTTATTATACATTATTATTTACTATGATTGTTTGCATTCAATTTTTATACTAGAAACTGGTTGAAAACTTTTAAATCATTTACGATCACTACAATTCAATATGTACCAATTTTGTAAAGCTCTCTAAATTCAAAAATGAACTTGAAACTTTAACATTTTGAGTAGGGTTCTAACGGTGGTATTCTCAATGATTCGTGAACTTTTCATAGGATGTTTGATGTAAAAGTTAATGAATATAGGCACCTGTTTTGACTTAAAATCATTAAAGAATATCGCCCTAAAAGTATGTAAAATCCGATTTTTCTCAGGTAGAACTCTTGTTCTAGTCCTTCAAAGGGTTTCCCAAATTTCCTTCTTGAATTTTGATTAAGTTTACATATTTAATTGAAACAACTTAAACGTAATTGCTAAGTCAAAGGTAGTGTTGAACTCATGAACTTTTTATAGGAAGTGTCATATAAAAGTTGACGAGTTCACCACCAACTTTGACTTAAAACTATTACAGAATACAATCCTTATTGTTAACCCACAGGACACTGTTACCCAATTTCCACCTGTGTCAATATTTATTAAAAATGTCATAGAATTATATGACATTTATTAAAATTGACCAGATCTAAATTCATTTTCTCGTGTTTACTATGACAAAATGGAAACAGATTATTTAAGAGTCATTTTTAATCTCTTCTGTCGCACAATCTTATCATTTATTTCGTTTTTATATATAGCATAAAAAAATTATGTAAATATAGAATACATAAAAATCATACTTTTAAGAATTTGTCTCAGATGTTAAAATTAATCACTAAACAAAAAAACATTTAAAATTGAACACAAACAACAACAAAAACACGGGTCAACTAAATGTTTTAAAGTTCACAACTCCATTATTAATCAATGCTAACTTCTACATATGTCCATACATTTTATGTCTATAGGATGAATCCCCCTCCCCCTTTATAACATTATATATAGTAGAACCTCATGGAAAAAAATAACAGAAAAGAAATTAAAAAGATAGATGCCCCTAGTGGCAGGCAATCACTGCGAACACACAAGGGAAATTTCTTTTTATCCATATTAAGGTAGGGAAAGAGAGAGAGAGAGAGAGAAAAAAAACCCCAGCATATACTTAGGAATGTTACACGAGTAACATCAGTTACTCGAGTGGGTCAAGTAATAAATTAATATTTAATCTACTTTTCTCCTTGCAACAAAAAAACACACTATAATATAACTATATATAGGAAGGTTTCTAACAAAAGCAAAGGAGGCGGGTTTTGTTTGTGTTTTTTTTCTCTGGGTCTACAAGATATTAAGAAAGAAACATGGTGAAGAAGATTTCATCATTTTGAAGCTACAATGTGTGTATCGTATTTTTTTTTTCTCTCTCTCTCTCTTTCTATCTGTCTAGGTTCTAAATTGAATCCGTTGTCACTTTCGTCCCAAATCGTATTATTCTATTAGTGAATTAAGAGTTGATTCTGTTGTTTAGACCAAAACCATCTCTTCTTCAATTGTGACCGACCCAATCCCTCTCCTTCTGAAACACCACCACCGCAAAATTCAGCCCCCCTCCCACCAACTCTCTTAATATCTCCTGAGAGAAACAAGAAGACACACAAAGAGAAACTTTTTTTTTGTTGTTTCTTCTTATTCTTCTTTATGTTTCAATTTACTTTTTTCTTAACATAACAACTTGTTAGAGAACAATTTAGCTTTAATTTATGCCAACATTTTGGTCCTATATTAAAATTGCCCTATTTCTTTTTTTTTTCTTCTTAGTCTTAAAATATTACTGTTGAGTCACTTTTTTAGGTTTGTTTGTCTTCAACGATAAACTCTTCGGATAAATCTAATATTTTGGTGGAAAACTACTGGCTTAATGCTTCATTAAAAATTAAGACCCTATTTTTTGGGTCTTTTATTTTTTTTTTTCTTCTTGTTGTTGTTCAGCTAAAACCTAATTAGATGAACTATATATGGAGTGACCAAATGAATGTTCAGAGACAATAGAATATTAGTTGCGGGGAGTTTTTGTTTGTTTTTTTTCTTCTTCTTCTTGTTTGTCAGTATGCTTCAATACATTTGTTTGTTTTTCCTTCTGTTGTGCAAAAAAGATTTCTCTCTTGATAGTTGTTTTGACCAGCAACAACAATAACACTAAAAATGGCAATCTTTAACTATTTTTCTAACAATGTAAATGTCTTTAGTTATGGAGACACAATTCTTTTTCAAGTTCAACTTGAGTAGAATTTAACTTAAATGAAACTTGTTTTAAGAAGAACACTTGAATCTAACACATAAAAGTTTAGAAGAAGAAAAAAACCTAGACATTCCTGCGCGTGTACGTGCCACTGTGACGTCATTGACGCAATGTTAAGTGAAATTTGACGTTTCCAAAATCATGGTCTTGATTTGAACACATTTTACACTACTTTGAATTATGCTAATTTGCTAGACCCACGTTAAAGACCATTGACTTTTTTTTAAAAAAAAGTCTATTTTGCTGGCCACCTTTCGATTATTCAGAAACATCTTTTGAGTTTTAAGAATCCTGTATTCCTCAATATGTTCTTCAGGTAATGAGGTAATTTCATGAGATTTAAAAAAAAGTCACTTGATTTTAACCTTGTTTATGCATTATTAAAGCACTGTGAATAAAAACGTCCATCATGACATCAAAAATGATGTAACTCATTATATAACAAAAAAAATGTATTTTTGTCTTGGAGTGAAGATGAGTTCAGACGTTTTTTTCTTTAAAGTTATGCTTCCTTCAAAGCTTACGCTAAGTGTACTTTGTGTGTTATTCAATTAAGTTAAATTAAGGTAATATTAGAAGAAAAAATTTAGAATTAATTCATATTTTTTTTTACAAATCGTAAAAAATGCTTCAGATAATTTCAAATGCAAAAAATGGTCAAACTTTTGTTCAAATTAAAGAAAGTTTTAAAAGTCTTACATTGCTGAAATAAGATGACAAATAATGTAATCTGCAACAATGGCATCTCCTCCAAAAACCTGTTGTAAGATAGAATGAAGATGATCTCTAATTTGAGAAGCGCCTCCCAATATATTATCCATTTCTGAAACATAATTAAAAATCTTAAGTTTTTCATTAGCTTTTTTTATATATGGGTGTAGTTTCAAATCGACCCAATGTTAATAGTACTCCGCTGAAAATACGTGAATAAACGGGACGGTTAGACTATTAGTTGTAAGCTACGGAAACGGCTTACTTGTAACGAAATAAGCCTACTGTAAGATGGTTCATGAAAAACTCATTTTCGAACTCTTTGATTATTACTAGAACGGTAGCCATCACGTAATTGTATTTTGATGCTGATATATTTCAAAATAAACTTCTTTTATTGACGAAAACTTAAAGTTGGGTCATTTTCAAACTCACATAAAAAGTGTATTTTGAAATATATCAATATGAAAATATACCCTTAAGTGATTGAGCTAACGTCTAATTTATAAAACACTTTCAAGTTTCTCTTAATTTTACGCTTGAAAGACAGATCAATCAACAAGAGTTCGATATATCCACCTTAATGTAGGGATTGGGGGTTGAGTCAATTCGAAACTATCCCCTTTTATATATAATTATTCGACATAACTTTTAATTTCAATTTTCTAACCCGTTTTATAAGATGGTTCTGCAATTTGTACATCAATTAATGGATTGTTATGTTTCAATTTGATTGCTTTAATGAGATGAAGCCTTGGAACGATGGACGGAGGTGGACAATGGGCAGTTGTCTCCATCTCATTTTCAATATCCATTACATTAACAACACCATCATCGACACTAAAAATATAGTACATTAGAGAATAATATTATCATCAACTGTTGCAAGCAAAATGTTGAATATGAATTTTTAAATAATAAAAAAAATAGCCACACACAAAAATTTGGTTTTAGGTTTTCACAATTTATTATTAAAATCACAAAACAATAGAGAGAAAGGAAAAAGTAATTGTTTATTATGGAGCAAGATAGATCGTAATTTATTTCCATCGGAATATGATAATTGTTAGTGCCAGTTTCTATTTAGATAAACATATATATATATATATATATATATATATATATATATATATGTATGTGTTATATGCAAATGAATTAACATACAAAATAAAAGTGAGATAGGACGAAAAAGAACCCCATTAAAAACGTTGACAAGCATCATTTAGTATTGTAATGTAATTTTACATTATATGCATCATGAAAAATGAAAAATATACAACATTTATTCAAAAAATATGAGGAAGAACCAGAATTATACTATATATATATATATATATATATATATATATATATATATATATATATAAAAAAAAGGGTCTAAAACAAGAGTGTCATGTGGCCAGACATTAAATATAGGCCTAATAATTTAAGAGACAACTTACTCCTCTCTTTGGCTGCCTACTTTGCTTTTGCCTTAGGTCTTAGTTTACTACGCATGCGCACTTGTGGTTTGTATTGTGTAAGCACGGGCTTGTGTGGAACTTAATTAAAGATTTTTATGCTCAAGTTGTACTCTTTTTAAGTGTGTGTGTGTATGGTGTGTGGTGTATAATATTTTGTGTTGCATATCTCCTCCTTTGGTACTTCTTTATTTTTGAAAATGACCCTCCAGAGAAATTTAGCCAATTACTTTGCCACTTTATTGGTTTATTTCAATAACAACTTCATAAGCGTAAAGAAATAAAAATAGGGTGGATTTGTTTGAAAAAAGGGGTGGTGCTACGAGGTCCTTTCTATTCTTTTGTGTGTGTATACAGTTTGTATATAGTTGTTTGAAAACCACTCCAGGTGTCGCTCTGAGTGAATTAAAATCTCTTGCATTATAATATGTAAAAGATTATTATTTGTTTAACTCAACCTAATCAAATTAATAAACGACTGTTTAAGCACTAAATTTAATTTCTAGAAGATTGAAACAATATTTTTGTCTAATTTCTTATGGTTGTTGTTGTTGTTGTTGGTGTCGTCTGAAACCAAATATATTTAAAAAGGTTAAAGGGCAATAACAAAATGTGTTTCATTGTAGAGTTCATAGACCTTTTGTGATTAAAGTTTTCATTTTTGAAACAAATGGTAGTTAAAGAATTTAAAACAACTGTCATAAGGGAATAGTAAAAAGAGATTTTGACTGACAAAAAAGGTGGTGTTTATGTGTATGTGTGTGTGTGAGGTTGGGTCTTTTTTTTTAATTATTTCCATCATCCAAGATGGCCGTCTCAAGATTCTTCATGTGCTATTTTTACATTCGAAATGGATTAACTCTCTCTCTCTCTCTCTCTCTCTCTCTGAATGCTTTTGCTGCATGCTTGAAAACATTTTAAGGGGATTGTTCTATCCCTTTTAAAAGCGAACTTAATCCTCATTATAACTTGTATTAATCTTCTAAAGCTTTTTTCCCTTAAGGTACCATTAGTGTTATGGGACCCAACCAATTCTAAATCACCACCAGGGGGTATGTGTGTGTGTGTGTATTTTGTGCCTCCTTCATTGTTTATGAATAAACCCTTACAAATGAATGGTGAGCAATTCAAAGTAATTGTCTCATTTTGAGTTTCTTTTTCTTCATTCTTTCCTTTACTTGTAACATATGGCAAGCAATATACTTGAATTAATTGAAGTCTTGTGCATTATTTCGATCCAAATAAATTAAGACTATTTTTGTCCATTATTAATGCTTTTAACTACCTATTTTCAGTAGTAAATGCACTTTTGCAACGAATTTAGATGACCAAAAATTTGACCAAACTAACATTCAAATTGCTTGCCATATATATGAGAAATAAGACTTGTCAGATTAACCCTCCTTTATTTGCATATTTTGCAATTACTGCTTATAAAACATGATAGTGCAAGGAAGCGTAAGAATACGATGAGTTTTTGTGATGCCACCTAGGAAAGATTCTCTTTTAGAAGAAGCTTGCCAATAGATTGCCCATTGGGTGCGTTCAGTTCCTAAGCTCCTCTTTTTTTTTACGTCCCTTGCTCGTTTGAAGCTGCTTGCAATAAGCGTTCAAAAATGAATTGAACGCATAGCTTACATTTCAGTTGGCACCATCTATTGCCCAAAATGGAAAACCTTTTAAATTCAGAATGATGAAGAAGCTGTTACTCTACGATCGTTGACTGTACAAGTGCCACTAGAAGGCTCTCGTTATCTTCATGCGGTTAATCCACCGCATGGAAGCTCGATATCCCCTCCCTCAATCATGATTCAAACAATTTGATAAATTAAATCGCCATTTTTAAAATTATAAATGGTTAACCAAAATACAAAAATACAATTTTCTGAACAAGGAAATTTCATTTTAGAAATTTTTTTTTTAATTATTAAACAGAAACATAGCAGAAGCAATATGCTTCAAATAAATAATTAATTATTCAATTCATTTGTCATGATGTCATCTAGTGAATTATATCGATCCAACATTTTTATTTTGATTAATTAAGTTTATTTATTTTGCGGCACATAAAAAAGATACAACAACAAAAAAAATTATGCATTAATTTTATGCTCGTAATATGAGTAAAAAAAAAACCATACCAACAACAAAATGTCCTTTTTTTCACATATATGGGGATCGTATATTAAACTTTTAAATTGATCATTAATGTAGATGTTTTGGGTGTTTTTTTATATTACCTTTAGTTGTGTGTGCGCCTTTTGAATGTCTAATCTGCCGTTAATTTAACATGCTTTCTAGCTACCTTAACAATTGTTGGTGTTGACGTTATTGTTTTGTGGTACCACCACCACCACCACCACCACCACCCTGGTAGTCCACCCCATCTCCTTCCCTTCTCATTCATTGCTTAACGGATTATTATAATCGGATATGAATCATGTGTTCTCTCTTTCTTTCTCTCTCTACCCGGTAATGTGGTAGGAAGTTTAAGGCTTTTAAAGCAAAAAAAAAATATTATATTATCTAATCTAGACTAAAGTTGTGAGGAAAACAACATTTTATTTATTAATCAAAACTGGGACCTCCCACACAAGAGGGAAGTATTCCACAAACGTTATTAATTAAAAAAAAGTATAGAAGGGGAAGTTAGAACACGTAGAAGAAAAAAGAAATATACATAACCGGTATATGAAAACGACTGACGTCACTTAAAAGCTGTAAATACACGTTCAATTTTGGCGTGTCAATCCGTGATCGTGATGACACATTTTTTTTCTTCTCAAAATGTAACGCTTTTTCTATGATGGGAAGCTGAGCAATTCCGGTTAGTAAAAGAAAAGAAAAACCTAGCAGTACCTAGCATCATTTACTAATGTAATTTACTTCCAGAGGATATTGTGCACGGGGAAACTTAACATTTTTCATAGGGATCCTTTACATGTATTTGGACAGGGCATAGCCCCTATAATGTATATTGTTGCATCCCTTCGGTGTAATTGTCCATTACACGAAATATACGTCCATTTCGCGTTTTGCATTAGGCCAATTTACAGTATGTTGGTTTCGTGAAAATGAATTTTACATTTGTATGAAGGAATTGTTATGGTAGGTATGATTATAGGTTATTTTAACAATTCAATTTTATGCTGCTTTAGGACTAAATTGTCCCTCTGGCCCATAGTCCCCTCTGGGTGGCTTGCAACACACTCTGGGCTCTGGCTACTGTAGTATATGTATATCATTAGTGATCAAAGATAACTAGAATTAGGATTAAATTGTTGGCAAGAATGTACATATTCAAATTGTACAACGTAGGTTGTGCACTACACAACGTTGCCACCAATTTTCATTTCTGAAACTTCCTGACTTTTCCTTGTCAAATTTGGATATTTTCCAGGTATTTTCTCTCAAAAACAAATTCTTTATATTTTAATAATAATATACATCACTGCGATAAATACATTTTCCCCTACAAGTAGCTAGTACCTATATCTTTTATCTACAGAAATTGAAATCATTAATGAGAAATAAAATTGAAATGAGAAATTAAGTACAGGAAGTAGAAAAAAAGTGTCACTATTTATAGTGACTGACTGATTGAATCTTGTTCGTGGCCAATATGAGTTGACACCAGTTGAGAAACCGTTTTGCAATGTTGTAGTTACAAAAGAAAAAGAAGAAGAAAAAAGTTAATTTCAGATTAATTTGAGAAAGACACTAAATCTTGTATTTGAAACTATTTATTTATTTATGTTTGCCTCAAAGCACCCAATAAGATGGCAATTGAAGAAGTACCACAAAGCAGTAGTAGTTCTTAGTAGTTATAGTAGTAGAAATCCACTTTCATTCAATTCTTTCTCATGTTTTCGTCTTTTTATGTTTTTCGACCATTTCTGGCTACCGTTTGTATGTCTCATCATCATCATCATCATCATTTTTTGATTGTCTATTTCTTGTCAGTACCTTTTTCCTTAATGGATAATGTTGTGAGCAGAAGTAATTGATGTTCTTAGAAATTTGTGACGAATTGGAATTTGCTTTTGTTTTGTTTCTTCTTTCACTCTCTCTCACTGTACCTCTCTCTCTTTGTCACAATCTACTTTATTTCAATAAAACTAACTCTTGATCTTACAATATCTTAGAATTTATATTAAAGTTTTCATAACTTCTTATCTTAATTGTGCACTGACTGTAAAAAAAAGTCACTTATAACTTTTGAAGAGTGTTGTTACTTCATGAGTGTTTTTGATAACAAGAAATGATTGTGGTTTTGTGTCTTGACATATTTCACTTAACAGATTGATAGACAATTGTCTACATTGTTTTTAAATTTCTTATCTTACCTTGCTCCTACATTTACATTTGCCTGTCCAGGATTCACTGATAATATACCATAAAAGTCATAACAGTCATTCAAGGCAAACGAAATGTCACTATCGTACACCTAGAAACGAGAGAGAAAAAATAATTGTAGTTGAATTTTAATTGATAATGATAAATAAGGCAGAAATAATTAACGTTTTTTTTTTTCTGCAATGAAAAAAACTGGTTAGAGGCTACAACTGGTTTAGGGTTATGGGTTAACTCTGGTTTTGAACCAACCCTTTTAGATTGCAAAAAGTATAATTATTTTTGCCTTCTTGATAAATGCATGTAAAGATGGTTTTAAACCGTTAAACGCCACTAGAATAATTTAAGAATAGAAGAATTAAAATAAGCTTTTTATGGCAGTTTTAAAAAGACTCAACTTTAAGCAGAGGATAATTTTTTTCTTCTATAAATATATATTAAACATGAAAACAATATTCAGTGATTTGATTGGTACCATTCTAGTTAATAAGACACTTTCAATTTCTCCTTAGTGCTGTTTTTGAAAAACACAAAATAACCACAGTTGATGAAACATACCGCGGTCAAAATTATTTATCTAGCTGACTCTCAACGTAATTTGCATCATATATTAGAATAAGATTCAAGATTATTTTGTGTATTTTTTTTTTACTAGTTTTGCCACTTTTGCAACAACAAAAAGTGCACCATGTTTGCTTGCTTTTGAAATGTTTGAACACTTAAATTGAGTGTGTACAAACTTATATCATGATGATTCATTGTTAAGACACTGTTTAACACCCGTTTCTTGAACCTTAACATAAATTCTAGTTACCACAAAATGGAAAAAAGAAGAAAAAACTCTCCAAACTTCATGTTTCTCATGATTATCAACAGCTGTTGTAATTAAATAAGAACAGATCAGGGTTAATTTATGTTGTCACTTTATGCATGACTCTTGTCAATTTGAATTTGGGATATCTACTTTATATAAATCCATAATCATCATCATCTGGTCTATGTTATGTTGTTAAGTTAAAAACATGAACATACATGCATAATATGTTTTACTAGTTCCGTTTATGTATTAGTTTATCAAATTTGCATATATGTTTTTTTATGTAGGCCTATCTTTAATTTATTTTTAGCTACTCTTAATTTTAAAACTGGGAACCTTACATACACTTCAGTGACAAAAACGACATGTGTCACTGTCACTAAACGTATTTCAACTGATAAAATGCTACTGTCATAATGTCATTTCATCACTTGTGTGTGTGTGTGTGTGTGTGTGTGTGTGTGTGTGTGTGTGTGTGTGTGTGTGTGTGTGTGTTTGTATTAACCTAGTTCTAAGATTTACAAGTAACTTTTATGTCTTGTGTGTTTGTGTGGCACATTTGTGTAGAAGACCCCACCCCCTTTTCTCTTATTATGCATAATTAATTTTAACTTTCATTCATTTTGCTTTTGTCTGTTCTTTTATGAATACGAATAATTTCTTATGGACGACCAACAAGTGGCCTGAGAGTCACAAGTGGCTCCACATAAAACTAAAAGGCTTAAACAAGTTTAAAAGCTTAACTATTAAACCAACTATTAACATCTGAAAATAATATATAGAAATGTTGAAATTTAAATGTGTTGCCCCTAAAAAAATAAGACAACCAACCACTGAATATTTTTGAATAATATACACTTTTATCAGCCTATTAAATAAAGCACAACATATTCTTTTTTATTTGGATGAATTTAAATGAATAAAAAATTATAAATACACATAATCTTGATTCCATGTTTTGGGTATTAACAGAAGGGGCAGACTGTGCCCCCTCTTTCCACATGGGATATAATGGTTGAATACCACTTGTAAGTATATGGCAACAGCATTTGTTGCTATATTTGAAAAGACGCAAAATGCAAACAGACAATAACAACCAACTAGGTTTGTTGTGTTCTCGGTCATAAAAAAAGTCATTTTATTTGTGTTTTGTGCGATTATATTGTGGAAAAAAAGATATATTCTAAACACACACAAGTAGAAAATTATATGTTTTGAAAGAGACTAGAAAAAAAAAATGTTCTTCTTCTACTTTTAATGAACATTTTGGCTCGTACTTTTTGTATGACCTAATAACTTCTTTTAACAAAGTTAACTGTCTTTTTTCATTCAATTGAGTTTCTTTAAAGTTAATATAACTCGACTTTAGATTATTTTATAAGAACTTCTATAGAGAATATTTTCTATATTCACCTTTTAATTTCACATTATTTTTCTATTGTTTATCTCGAATATTGAAAGTAATATTACAGTATATATATATACTAGTGGGGTAACCCGTCATAAATGACGAGAGCGAAATTCACAGGCAATTGTGCCCAGCATTAGAATTTTTTTTTCTTCCGCCCTTTTATGACGTCAGACCAAGTAACAAACCAATTAGAAATTGATGACGTTCATAAAAGGGCTGAGCAAAAGAAATTCTAATGCTGGGCACAATTGCCCGTGATAAACTGTAGTTTAATTTTGCTACTATTATCCCCTCCCCTTTTTATGTCTGAAAGAGAAAATGAGTTTTTCATTTTCTCTGGTGTGCGCATGCGCGTCGCCATTTCAATTTCAGTCACCCCTCCCACTTTTTCCCCCTCCCACTTTTTCCCCCTCCACATTTCTCTCTCTCCCCCTTCTACACTTTCCAACCTTTTCCCCTCTCCAATTTAATATCATGGGGTTCTTGGATAGTGTGCAACATACTGTATAGTTGACCTTGAGAGAAAAAAAGCGGTTCATTTATTCATTTAAATTTAAATAAATTCCGACGTGCTTCAATGCGTTAGATCAGGAAACAAAGACAGACCATTTTTCTGTGTTTCTGTGATCTAACGCTGTACAAACAAGGACAAAAAACCTTGAAGCACGTCTTTGAATTTTGCTCCCGTCATTTATGACGGGTTACCCCACTAGTATGTATATACTATTTGAAGAAAGGAAAAAAAATATTAAAAAACACAAGAGATTTTTTTACTGAAGAACATTGTTATCTAATTTATTTTTCTTTCATTATAGTTCTTAAATGTGTTTTTCATTATCTATTGTGTGGTCAAGACACAATGTAAATTGCATATACACACACACAGTCATTTGTGATGATGTTATATGCAGTTGATGATGATGATGATGATGAAGATACTAAAATAGAAGAGAAACTTGAAATTTTAATTGAGGATGGGTGAAGTGAATAAAAATGTGTCGGTGGTTTTGCGTCTTTGTGTATGTATGTGTATATATGTGAAATTTTGCGGAAAACAATGTGCTGTGATCATTTGTTGGAATTGGTGCGCTCTGGAATAATTAACAACATTTCGGTTAATTAAATAGTTTTATGGAAGTGCCGGTTGAGAAATTTCCAATATATATATACATTTAAAAGTATGTCTCTCTCTCTCTCTCTCTCTCTCTTCTACGTTCCTTACAAACAACAATTCATAATTACTGACTCAACATGCATTCTTTTGAATATTTCTCTCATTTAATAGCTCCACTGTAAGCAGTCAAGCAGGGAGACACAAATTTCTTTCATTATCTAGATCTATAATAAAGAGTGTTTCTACTTAATAGTAAAAATCTATCTCAAATTCAAACCAATTCGTCTGTAAAAAAAAACTAGCTATGTTACTGTAAGGTGGTATTTAAAGTGTGAAACGTCCCACAAACGTTTGATTAATTCTGTCTTTCAAGAACCAAAGAAACTAGAAACTAGAAGGGTAGCACACAATCACTTAAAAGTAATTCCATGTTGAAAATCATTTTGAAAAAATGATGCAACTTTAAGCTTACGATATTTTTTAAATATTTGTCTAGAAAACGTTTATTTTGAAAAATATCAACGTGAAAATACTACTAAGTTACTCAGCTACCCGTTCTAGTTTCTAACAGACTTTCTATTTCTCCTTAATATCATATGCTTAACGCTAGTTAACTCAGATGAACTGAACTGAAGAACAGAAATATATTTGTCAGCTTATGCTTTTCATCATCCAGAGTGTAATCATGGGCGCCCGTACATAGGGGCAAGAGGGGGGGGGGCACTTGCTCCCGCTGGAAAACTAATATCTATTTTTTTTTACCTACTACTTTTTGGTTTTTACCTAATTTCTTCGCATTAAAGATCTAAAGATTCATAAAATGGAAATAAGAAATTTAACTTTAAAAAAACTGGATGAAAAATACCTTTGTTCTTAATTTCCTGTTTTGCATTTTTCGCTCCTTCTTGCAAAAGTTTCTGCAGGCGCCCATGTGTGTAATTATAAAAGTAAGCTGAAGATAAAACTGTTCAGCTGAATCAGCCACTTAGGACGTCAGGTGGTTGAGAACAGTTGGCACACACATAAGAGCCTTGTCACACAAACCACTTTTTAGTGGTCGAATTCGACTGCAAAATGTTGTCGCAAGTGGCTATACTGTGGTTGACAATGTATTGCAATAGAAAAACGCCGGATCTTTAAACGTTTGAATTCGAACTGGATCACTAAGAAGTGGTTCGTTTGCAAAAGCTCACATTCAGCTACTACTTCAGTGCAAATATTTCACCTTTAGCTTTATGCAACGCGCAATCTCATGCCTTTTATGTTAGCTCTGAATGAGCCAACAAACACTCAAATGTGAAGTAAAATTACGAGGGGTAAAAAAATAACTAATGGAAAACCTATAAGAATGTTTTCGAAGTCACTAAACAAAAATTCCACATTATAAAACATTTTTGATAAGAGTGTGAACAAAAGTTTAGAAATTTCGAATTTTTTTTTTGTGTGCATGTTTCTTGTTTAATTTATGATTTTCTTGTCTAATGCTGTTTTGTGTGTGTGTGTGTGTATGTGTGTGTGCTAGGCAAAGTAATAATATTCTTGACTTGATTTGGTAAACGGCGGAAAAAGGTTATATGAGGAGGATGTTCATTTGAGTAGCCACGAAAATTCTAAAAATGCCATGTGCCAAGTCTGCCATGAACAAAATGAATATATGTATTGTGTCTTATACCACATGTTTGGTATTTACCAACAACTATTGTGTGTATGTGTGTTTACACATTGTGTTTATCACAATGGGGCCTAAGGGTTCCCTAAAATTCTTTGAAGATGCATGGATAACCAACCATCCAACCAGTCATAAAGCTACAATATACACTGTAATATTAACAAGAAATTCTCTCTTACAATCTTCAAAACTATATCCCCTTCTCTCTCTCTCTCTTTCTATCTATCTATCTATATGGCAAACTCTTTTATGATTAGGTTAGTAATTTTCTGTCTGGGAATATCTGACAATAGAGAGAGAGAGAAGTTCTACATATAGTAGGTAATAAAGGTGAATATGAATCCCCTTTGTTCTATATAGAAACAAATGAGATGATTCCCTCAAACTTTGAGTTTGTTTTGTCTCTATTATTATATAGACTTTAACACGTTGTTGATGACGACATAAAATAGGTAGATGATCATCACAGTCTGAATGATGTTTTTATTTCTCAAAGGTGTGATTTTCAAAAGTTTTTTTTAGACCAAAAGTTTGACCATAACTACGTGTAAGTTCTATCAAGAGTTTCCGGTCAAGTCAGAAAGGAGCCTCGATCTCGTCGTCCACCCCTTAAATATGAGCCCCCAAACATAACGATGTCATAATTGTGATTAAGGTTTAAGCTTCTTCCAACTCCTTCATCTAGAATTCTAGAATCTATTCTAATCTAAACCCAATATTTACTGCTGAACAAATAATAATACACATGTTGTCATTTATTTTTGTGTTTATTAAGAGTGTGCTCTTGTTGCTGCTGCTTCTCTATGAATATTGGGTAATAAAAACCTTTCGCATGTTTTTCTCGAAAACCAAATGCATATAAAGCCCTTATTTATTATATATATACACAAGTCTCTATGTTTGATCATAAATACAGAGATGACCCTCACTCACCCAATATAACAACCAACCAACCCACCCTCTATACATTAAAATGTATACGATTGGTTGGTGAACAACTTAACCTTATTATTAGTAAACATGTATGACAACAACAACACTCAAAATCGCAAAAGAGATCAACACTTCATCATCAAGAGGCAAACAACCATTATTGTCAGTATGTTTATATAAAGGGATTTTTTAAAATAGAAAATTGAATTCACGCTGAAATTATTTATTAATACAAATACACAGCATGTTAAGTGAGAGAGAGAGAGAGATTACCACAAAATTAAATTTTGTTTGTAATGTTAATGCATTTGAAATGAATCAACAGATGAAGAATTTTTCGTAAACTAGAAAAATGAAAGAAATACATCCAAATTTACTTTTATTTTTCGAATCGAATCACATGTTACAGAGTGACACTTAGATGTATTACTCAAAATCAACTAGCTGCTTATCTCTAAAACCTTTTTTTTTTAATTATTTTTATGTATAATTAATTACTTTGATCATTTCAGTGTTGTACTAATTGCGGCTATATTTTATATTTAGAATCGAAGGCTTTCTTGCACAATTTCCAAATGTTTCTTGCAAAACTGACTTCTAGGTAATGTATTTTCGTTTATTTGTTTGCAAGATTTACAACAATATTTGTTACATTTCTTGCTGTGAATCTTGTTGTAAATATTGCCAATGTACAAAGTAGCCACAGCGAGTTTTTGAAAATGTCTAAACTTTAAATAGACACTTTTCTCACAAACCACTTTTGGTGGTTGAGTTCAATTCCAAAATGTAGTCGGTTTGTCGCTAAAACCGACCACTTGAGTCGACTGTGATGGTTGGAAAGTGGTCCTAGTTTTGTAGAGTGAACTCGAGTGGCCAGTTTTGGCGACAAGCCCACTACCTTTTGCAATCGAACTTGACCATCAGAAGTGGTTCGTGTGAAAAAACTCTTGGACATTTCCAAAGCCCATATACGACTGAGGAGAATTGTCTATATGATGCAGACATGCTGTCCAAGTTTAACTAATGTTCCAGACAAGTCACCTATGACTTGTGATTTTCGATTTAAAGGTTGAAAGGTATTCTCGAACATCGAAACATTAGCACTATACTACTTTGGCTAGTAGCTATAGTACTTAAAGATCGCAGCATTTCAGTTATAGAATCTGACCAGTGTATGTTGTTGAGAAAGCAGGAGATAAAGAATATCATAAGAGTAATTCTTAAGCCTATCAAAGATTTTGTTGAACTGCACCGAATAACGTCACGACAACAACAACAACAAAATCGTTTTCAATGCATGATTTATGTAAACAATGGATGTTGTTCAATCTGTTCGGAGGATTGTTAGATTGTGGGTGAGTGGAGAAAATGTGGAAAAGATGTGGCAGTGAGTGGTAAGGGGATAAAGAGAAAAGAAGGAAGGAAAGGCAGACAAATCAAAATGCACGCAGCATGTGTGTTGTATGAGAAACTGACAGCTGTGACATAGTCACCACCTATATTAAAGGAAAATGCTATCAAAAGAGAAAAATGTAAGGAGAAAAAATACATATAGCGCCACCATGTGGTATTCAGAAGGTTTGACAGGGAGCCAAATGTAAAATATATTTCAACATGCACTATAATAATGTGTGTATGTTTGTGTCCTTTTATGTGTTTTTTGATAGTTTAGATATCGCTTGCATTTTGAAATATAATTAAATCATGGGATTTACCATCATCAATAATAACTGTGACACAATGGTTGTGTTTGTGTCTTTCTGTTGAAAACTATTCAGTGTAATAGCTATACATGTAAAAATCTATATAAATATAAATGATACAATGTTTCTTCACTCAGCTTATCAATTAATATTCACTAGAATATAACAGATTTTGATAGATGGATTGAAATCGTTAATTAGAGAGTGTCACCTCATTTTCTTTTTAAGATCTTTAATGAGCATGTTTTACATTTGAGAGCATTTGAGACACAAAAAACACACAAGTGCTCCTAAAACCAAACACTTTGAAATACACATAGAGACAAAAGACATTGGAGGAAGAAGGCGCAGTAAATGATCACATACACATAAATGTCTAATAAGAACAAGCAGTAAGTTTGTAAGACACACCACCACCACCAAAAATACCAACAAGACTTCCGTGTGAATCACTAGTAAATCTTATAGCTGAGCAAAGCCCCTAGCCCTTCTTGAACATTTGCTAGCTGCAGAGAACAGAGCATTCTTAGATGGAATTCTTACTTGAAACTCCCGTATTAGTAGACATGAGTAAGAGCTAGAACTGATTCATCTTTGTTGTCTTTCTTTCTGAATGTATTTAGACTATGGAATCCTCTTCCAGCATGCCCCCCCATTGCCACATGGCTCTCGAGCAGGTGAACCGAATTGAATTAAGTTAAAAACTGGTTATTACCAGTCACAACGTCAACGTCATTGTATTGACTAGTAGCTAACCTAAAATGTACTTTTATCATTCTATGTTAAACTAGCAACCTAGTTGTGTGTGATATTTCAGTCAAAACCTAGCCAATCATCAGCAAGTAGACTTAATTTAGAAGGCCAGTAAGTCTGCTAACCTTATGAGTTATGACATTTAACTCTGCAATCAGCCCAGTATATCTGTGGCAGAGACAACATTCTGTCTTAGCCGACTCCGTCTGCTGATTGGTTAGTGACTGCAGACTAATCATTCAAAGTGCAATAGAAGTACACTACAATATTTTAGGTCATTAGCGAGGGACATTCAATACTAGTCACATGATCACAAGACAGGAATGCAACTGGTCACTTAGGGCCATATTCTTAATGATTGCTATGTTAAAGGTAACACCTAAACTCATTAATTTAAAATAGGAAGTTTCATCATAAATGTGGATGAGTCTATAGTCACTAGCTTTGCTTTTAAAAATCATTAAAAATATGAAACTTACTGACTATTTTGTAGTGTGTTGGTCACCCCGTGGAACCAATGCTCATATTATGAAATTGAACACCAAAATAGAAAAATAGTAGACACAAACATAAAGGAAAGAATAATTTCTACTGTACATGGCCTAGAAAATATAGAGATATATACCAGTCTGTAAATATTCATGATAATGTATATATGAATTAGTGTACATATTTATTTATAGCTGAGGGTAATGAAGAAAATATATTGATTAGAATCAGTTGTGATTTTGTCAGAGAGAGAAGACTGCTTGAATTTCTATCATATCTACGTCATTACACTTCACATGTAATTAGTAATTGTCTAATTATCGTTGTACGTTGTTCAGCAAATTATACACGAAATCGAATATCTTCATCACCTTTTTTTTTGGTTTCCTTACATAAAGAAAGAAAGAAGGTATAAAAAAAAGGAAAGTGTTATTTTTTTTTCCCTTTCTGAATACGTTTGCTTCAATTACTTTATCTTATTAATACACTTTTAATTAAAATGGCAAGTTGAAATTGATACATTTTAATTATGAGACTGAATATAAGATGTATTTAAGAACAAAAACGAAATGAACAACAAAAACCATAAAGAAATATGGAAGCGAAAAAAACTTCTTCCCAATTATTCAATTTTTACATTGTAAACAACACTCACTGACCATAAATGAAGAAATTGCTTCATCATTTATAATACATTAATCAAAGCGTTGTTTTCTCAGTGAATAAGTAAGAATGGTGGTGGGGTTGGGGATGAAGAAATTATTTCATCTTGCATCATATAATTCATAAGTCTCGAATTAATTAATTTAATTTAAATAATGTATACATTCAGGCAATGCAAAATTTTACTCAACTAGAAATCCCGCATTTTAAAAATTAAATTTCATATAATTTTCTTTATGGCCAAAATTTACTTTTACCAATTTTTCAGCTCCAAATGAAATAAATAGCTAAACTACGGCACACAGACCACTTTTAGTGGTCGATTTCGACTGCAAAATGAAATCTAGTTGTCGCTTGTGTGCCAAAGTCTGGCTTTTTTTCCATAGCAATACATTGTAATCACAGCAACTTCATATTGCAGTCGAAATTGACCACCAAAAGTGGTCTGTGTGCCAAGAGCCTAATACCTAGTACACACCTGATAATTTAAATGCATTTAAATAATAAATGTGTTCTACAGAGCTTCCATGTGAAGGGCAAACAAACAATATGTCGAATTCAATTTATTCAGTTAATAATCTGAAAACATTGAGTTAATACTTGAATATAATCAGATAAACTATTGATTTAGTATTTCAATTTAAAATATTAATAATAAAGTCAATTTTTATTTGGTTCATGGCCTTAACTGGATTCCGTATAATTCACCTAGACATTTAATTTGAATTCATTTAACTCATGTGTGTTTGTACGAAGTATAATGAAAGAAACTTGGCATTTATGAGGTTGGTTTCGCTATTGGTGGTGTTAAGTCCAGCTTTAATTGTCTTATGAAAGAATTAACCAAGATTCATTTGAGAGTGGGGAAAAGTAAACGAAGGCGAAAAGTGAAATTATACAATAATATGTTTTAGAATAAACTATTTATGGTTAGCAGCTAGAAAATGATCGAATTTATTAACAACAAAAGTGTGCCTATAATTTTTTGCACCCTGTATAAAAATCAAAATAAGAGAAATTTTGAATTCTGAAATTGTTTAAGATTTTTTTTTCTTCTGATATGGTTTCTGAATGAACTCAAAATAATGAAATAACAAATTGTAAGATAATACGAATGAAGAAATAAAAGTGTCGGAAATTTCTAAATTGATTTTAAAACTATAATCGAATTGTTTGAGTCGACGTCACATATATATTTTTTATATTTATTTGTCGTATGGAAAAACAAACAAAACAAAATTAGAGGTGGTTTTTCTTCCACAACAATAAGCATTTTTGCTGTCAATTTCTTTTTTTCTATTAAATTTTTACAACGTTTCTTCCCCCCCCCCCCCCCCCCGTCAATTTCCATTCTCAAATGGAAGAAAGAAATATTTATTCATATGAAAATGCAATTTAGCGTAAATGTAAAATGTTAAATGACAATGTTTATGGTCGGTTGTCTCTATTTAAGTTCTCATGTTTTGTAATTCGGTCGAATTGTATTTTCTATTATGATTTTATTTTAGCTCACCTTAAGATAGATCTAAGGAAAAATACTTGCGTAAAAGGTAGATGGCGCTTGCAACCACAGGTAATTAGAAATCGGGACAAACAGAAGTTGGCTCCGCCCTTTTTATGACGACTGGCAACTTCTAATTGGTTGGTTATGTAGTCTGACGTCACATGCTCCGCGCTTTTCAACGTCCAACCACACAACAAACCAATTAGAAGTTGCTGGTCGTCATAGAAAAGGGCGGAGGCAACTTCTGTTTGTCCCGATTTCTAATTGCCTGTCTTGCAACCTCCATAGGCGGCAAACTACACTCACCAATTTAGTTGAAATAAAATGAATACCTTTTAGCTCTAAAAGCGTCCAAAACAACAATATTATCATCAGCACGTGACAAACTTACACCCAGAACATTTAAGTGACGACGTGAGCACGTGTACAAATAGCGTGACACAATTAAAAGTTTGCCACGTGAAAAAAAAAGAAAAGGTTAAATCAGAGTTGAAGAGTGTCAGTACATTTCTAGGAGAGGAGGGCTAGTGGCGCCATCTAACGCGACACGCACAAAATAAATGTTCTAATTACTTACATTCTTAATTTCAACACACAAAAATAAATTTTTTTAATTTTTCTGTGTTCATTCTTAACATGTTTTAGGAAAGACATGATTTTGAAACTTCTGATTATTCTGCATTTCAGGTTCCAACACTGAGAAAATAGAGAGTGTATTAGAAACTAGAACGGTAGCCGAATTACTCTGTAGTATTTTCATGAAAGATATCTTTTATTATTAACTTTTTATACTCAAAACGTTTAAAAATATCATCTGTTTAAAGTTGGATCCGTTTTTAAACTCATAAAAAGCTTATTTTAAAAGATAACAAAATGAAAATACTCTTGAGTGATTGAGCTACCCTTCTAGTTTCTAACACACTTTAAAAAATCTCTTATTTTTTTACTTCTGAAAGCCGGAATTAACCAGAGTTCGCGGAACGTTGTTACACTTTAAACCCAGTTCAAAGTTCATCTCATGAAATTTCTTCAATCTCAAAAATATTATTAAAATGTTAACGAAAAAAAAATATAATTTGCATACATAATGTATGTAAATGAATATGAAATTGGGTGATAATTTTGAAACTTACCTTAACAATACATTCTACTGTATTATTAACATCTTTAATTTGAGAAATATTCAGTTCCGCTTTATTTGAGTTTGAATCGGAATTATCTGTACAAAAATTTGAAAAACAAAAGCTTTAAATTAATTATTTACAATTTCATTAGCACACAAGTGTCTTAACTAATGAAAATTACAAAAATTTGTTACTAATTTTTTTTTCTTCTGCCATTATCTCGGCAACATACTGTAAATAACATTGATTTTGTTTACTGTCTCAAGAGAGAAAAATGGTCTTAATATTTGGACTGTCCTAGATGGACATGATTAATATTCATTGAATTTTCCCAGAATTCAAAGGAATCGATTTTTTCTTCATATCTCTCTCTCTCTCTCTCTCTCTCTCTCTCTCTCTTCAGGAAGGAAAATGAAATAGAGGTGGAAGAGATGAACAATTATTATTTGTAATTGAAACAAGCTTTGAGATAAGAGATTATTTTTAGCATTAGTTAGTAGTCGGGTCCACTTTTGAAATGACCACTACTACTAACTACATGAATAATAAATCCATATAGATGTATGTAGAGAACTGTACTTTTAGATAAAGATGATGATGATGATCAGAATAATTGATTAGAGATTATAGAGGTCCCCTTCTCTCTCTTTTTCCTTTAGCCCTTCTCCCCTTTTCGAAAAGCCCTCAGTGTACTAAATTTTAGAGAGATAGATCTTTTTGAGTTGCATCCCATTAAAGGGGCTCAGTGTTTAGACAAATCGTATTTGATTTTTCTTTAGGGAAATCAAACAAGTCATCATGTAATGAGACAATATTCTTAAGATGGAAAATAAAAGCAACATGTATTTTTTCCACCAGCTTCAAAATCATTTTCTACCCTCTCTCTCTCTCTAATGCTTACTTCTTACTCCAAAGTTACCTATAAAAGTATGATTAGTATCTAGAATGTACTTGCATAATTTAAGCTTGACCCATAGTTGTACAGGGTGAAGGATACCTTTTACCACTCTAAAGCATGAATAACTAACTATGCACATTTTTTTTTTCATATTCTCATAATTCATATTTCATAATAAGTCATACTCTTAATAATTTTTAAGTCGAAGCAAATGCGAAACTCATGAAATATAACATGAAACATGAAACCAATCCAAAAAAGTTCATGAGTTTAGTAAATCCTTTGACTTAGTAATCATTAAGAATACGACCTTAAGCGCTTTAAATTAAACATTCCGAGGGCTGTGTGCAGGGTTTGAATTAGAGGCTATCTATTAGGGAACTACTTTAAGAGCATCCAGTGTGTAGGAGACCAAAATGGCTACTAGTGGGAGGAAACGTGCTGTTTCCCACCATAATGTAGAGAGAACTGATGAGACGAAATTATCATACTCCAACTCCATTTTGCTAGAAGCATTTGGTAGCCTCCACCTCCAACGCTCCTCGTCGTTCGACTTGCATTTGTACGAGATGAATTATTTTGAGATGGAACACACCATTCATAGCAGAGTATTTAGCACCCTAAACAGTTTTTTTTTATGTTGGAACCTTGCTCAGAGGGTTCAAGTTAACAGTCAAGTAGGAAATTTTTAAGTTTATTTTCTTTGAATTAAGGCATAATATGTAATTTCTAGTTTAATTTCCCCTGCAAGTTGTGTGTGACTTTTATGATCATTTTGTTTGTAATAAGTTAATAACAATAGCTCAAACCAACTTATTAAAGCAGGTTTTAAGGCAATTTTTATTCACCAATGTTCCCTTTTGTGTTCTGTTGCAATTTCTATACAACCTATCAAATAACGTTGTTACTTTTTCCCCTTTTTGTCCTAATAATTTAGAGACGAAAATGTTGTAACAAATGTTCATTAAAGGGAACTTGAGTCTGCCAATGAGAAATTAGGAGGCACAATCATTGTTCTAATATGGTTTAATGGAGTTGCTTGCATCTAAAGGTGTTTTTTTTTTTTTTCTTATTTCTCTCTCTTTTTCTCTCTCTCTCTCTCTCAAAAGAGAAGTTTGAGAGATAATTTGAAAAGATAAGTTCAGAAGAAAAAAAAAACTAGTCTAGAAAATCAAACATAGTCATTTAGTCTAATTTGTTTCAATCATTACTTGTTTTCAGTTGTTTTTTTCACTTTTAATTCAATTTACGCTTTGTTTTAAAATTAATAAAATCGATATTTCACGAAAATTTTCCTTTTCTTGCAAGAATACTGAATAATTTATTAATTAATGTTTTCTATGGCGAGTGAGGGTAAAAAAATGGCTTAACGGACATCAATGTCAAAAAAGTGATACCTTCTTGTGATGTAGTTGCCTTGACACGCTTTGAAGTTGCTACGTTTGTTGCTGCTTCATCTTCCGTTTCCATGGCAACAGGAACCGGCTGCGAGTCTTCCTCCAGAGAACGTTTCAAACTGAGTCCTTCTTTTTCTCCTTCTTGAGAAATGCTTGCAATTGACGACATTGTTAATTTCACGCATTTTTCAGCAAATACGTGGATAAACACAAATTATTAAGAAAAAATTGAAATATTTGAAATCACGTTTTAAGTTCCTTATGTTCATTTTTGTTTAGAATTGCCGCGTTTACAATCGACATTTCACGATGACACCTTCATCAATTTGTATTTAATTTAAAATACATGTGAACGCAATATGTCGACTATAAACGCGGCATTACAGCTGATTCAATCAAAAGTCAAAGATTAGTTGAAAGTTGAAGTGTATAATGATTGATGTGATTTGTATTCTTAAATTACAACTTCTTGTAATTTAATTAGAAAGAAATGATGATTTTGTTAGTTTTAAAGAGGCTTAAAAGTGTTTTAGAAACTAGAAGAGTAGCTCAATCACATAAGAATAATTTCTTGTTGTTATCTTTTAAAACAAGCTTTTTATGTCAGTTTGAAAATGACCGAATTTTAAGCAGACAGTATTTTATAATTTTTGTTCTATAAAATTGTCTATTTTGAAAGATATCAACATGACAATACTTTTAACTAACGTTCTAGTTTCTAACACACACATTCAATTTCTCCTTATGCCTCGTTTCCACTACAAAAATGACCTGCAGTTAGTTAACCACAGTTAATTTTCTAGTTGAAACAAATGTGGTTACATTAAATTTCTGAATAATGAAGTTAACTCAACTGCATTGACACAATGTAGTTAAACACATTATTGAATAGTTTAAACTAATTTAGTCTACAACCAACATGGCGGATAGTGAGGGCACTCAATTTTTGACTGACTGGGAAATGAAAATTTCACAAAATGCACAGGAAGTGACACAACATCATTTAAAAATGGAAACACACAAAAGTACCATTTCTAGCTAGTTAACTGCAGTTAACTTTGGTTAAGTAACTGTATTAGTGTTGCCCTTTTGAAACGCAGAATAATCAAAAGTACGAAAATCAGTTGTTTTATAAAACATTTTAACATATAATAAGTAGTTCTCCTCATCCTCCTCTTTCCACCTCCCACATTGATATTATGTTTTTATTGTTATATAGAAATGTATATTTTTTTTTGTTCTGAGAGCAAAATAAAAACACTTTTGACGTCTTTTAGAAATTTGAATGGAAAAGAAGAAGGAGGATAAATGGAGTTTTTATGTATAGCGGTGGTGGTGGTGGTAGTTGTGGCACGGTGGCTAGAACAATTGCCTTTTTGAATCGATTCTTTTTAGAATGTCGAAACAAAAGGCACCGTATACAAGATCAATTGTCGAAACAATAGCTTTTGCCAAGTTATTTTGTTATTTTAGTTCATTACGGGGATCGCTTTTTTATCCCACCCACCCTCCTTCCCCCCCCCCCCCCCCACACACACACACACATATATATATATATACATATATACCCTTCCATATCAAACAAATGGCATTTGTGTTGAATAAGGTTTTATCGCATTCGAGAAATTTGATATTCATTTTCTAAAAGAATAAAAATGGTTTTAGCTTATTGGCTAGTTTAATATCACATGACTTTATAAGAAGAAAAAGATGAAAAAACATGCCATACTTAAGAAATAACATACACACAAAAAAAAGCTAAGAGTTATCAGTTCCATTTGAGCGATCACATTTTTTTTTAGTTGTTTTCAACTTAGCAAAAATTCTATTGTTTTTATTCAATGGAATTTTATGGAGAAGATGAAAAAAAAATTTTGTTAAAATAAAAACTTTTATTTTTGTGAAAGTAAAAAGTTTTCTTTTGTTTATAATAGCAACAACAACAAAAAAGGAAGAACACTTTTTTGTTTGTAACTCAATCTAACTTTTCAGAATTTTTGTATGAATGTGATTTGTGTTATTTTATTTAGTTTGTGTGACACACTTCAGATTTTTTTTAAATTTTCTATCTTGTGTTTTGTGTTTGTCTATGTGAACGTGCGCTTTTGTTATTACTAGGGCTCGGATTTTTATACAATATCAAACAAATGTTTCTCAATATGTGGCCCTAGTGTCAATTGTGAAGTAAAAGATTCCAGTTAGATAAACCAACAATTATGGATTTTTCAAACAAAAACATAGGTTAGAGGCTAGAACTCTAGTTGACATCCTCTGATAGTAACCAGACATCTAGCCTCTCTAACCAGCTTTTTTATTATTAGAAAAAGCATAAGTGCAGTTGCTCTAATGATGATGATGATGATGATGATTACTTCACAATATTTGGCACTTGAGTCACAAATTGAGAAACAGTTGCTTGATAATATCGCATAAAAATCCGAGCCTTAGTTATTATTACTTATTACTTAGCCTAAAAATATTCAACCAATATTGAAAAGCATTTATAAATTATAAAGGATATTTTCTTGACCCATTTGTTCTCTGCTGGAATTGAAACACAGTAAAATACATTTCTATCCTTTGTGACGTTCCTTGGACAATCCAAATTCACTTCCAAATTGGGCTAATTGAAAAAATGAAAAGAAAAAAAATAACTTCTAAAACCTTATTTTTTTAAACTACCTAAAAAAAAAGTGAAGTTTATACTTTGCTCCTTAAAGAATGGCAATCACTGTCAACACACACATATCATTGCATCGTTCTTAGAAGAAGCTGATGACGTCAGAGAAACTGACAAAAAAATTTAGGATTTTGTCATTTTTGTCTGATAAAAAAGGGGTTAATAATTATCAACAACAAAATAACAAGAACCTTTTCGTTTAAATTGTTGATAACATTTTTACCCCTTTTTATCAGACAAAATATCACAATTCTAAATTTTTCATTAATCCTTCCTTCTGACTACTCAAGCTTCATCTAAGGGCGATGCAGATATACAAATTATATGAGATGTAAATTCGACCACATTTAGTAGACGTTTAGTATATGTGTCTAGGCCTTTGTGAGATTCTGTTTGATTTGAAACGCGGTTCACAATTGAAGAAGGCTACTTTTGAAAACCCGCATGTCCAAGGTTCCCAATTTCGGCCATTCATTTAAAAGTCACACATCAAATCAAACGTCCAAGTAATGTTCAACTCCAATCATGAAGCTTGTGACGTCACAGGGGTTGACAACAAATTTATGAAATGAATGACATCAAAACGTTCTCAATATTTGTGTTATTACCACTTTTTAATTAGACAAAATGACAAGTTTAAAATTTTTCTTTTATCAATTCCTCTGACGTCATACGTTTCTTCCTACAGTGGTGAATCAACTATAACTGAGAAGAGATAAAGCTCTATGCCGAGGTAGCGCCATCTATTGGCTACACTCAACTAGGGCATGGAACTCTATATATTATGCAGAGCTCTTAGTTGAGCTACCTCTATGTATATACATTAGTGAAAACTATCTGTTCCATTTTAAACTGTGATACTGTTTCCAAAAGGTTGATCCATTTTTTGACTATAATAGTTTACTAGTAAACCAGTCGTGCAACTTGCACGAATATAGTGAATGCATACAGGAGGTAAGATTTTGAAGCAATTGAGTGCACATACATGGCGTCTAACACTAAAAGGCACAGTGTTTAGACGCCATAATGGATCACCTATATAATGCAAAGAAAACTAAAGCCTGGGCTTCTTTAATATAAACATATGGAGGCCGGGTTTTTTTTAACGTTTTTTATTACTTTTGCAATTTTTCCGGAATTTTTCTCTAGTGTTTTCCGGTAGATCAGTTCGAAACCTTTAATTTGGTATGTATGTTCTGTGGAAGTTTGTTTTTGTACAGGCGAAATTGAAACCTCGCTATGTCTATTAATATAGTAAATTAACCTTTGACACAAACGTAGGCAAAATTTGAAGACAGGCATGCTTTTAGCTTTTTTTAACCTGTTGCTATGAGTCTAGATATAGAGATGTAAAAATGTTTTTTTTTTAATTCTAACTCTTTCCGTATTTATTTTTTTAACTACTAAATGAGAAATGAAATTTATTGGAAATCTAAGAAGATATTTACGACTTCCGATAGTCAAATTTTTGAATTCCTCTCCCCACCTTCTAAAATACCAATACAAGTGAAACATGAGATGGAAAGTTCAAAGAACTTAGTTTTGTTTACTGTGAACAGTGGCTCCATCTTTTGAGTGTTTTTATTTCGTCCTTTAGAAAATAAGACTTTCAAAAATGGCACTTACTTCGCAATTAATGACGTCACGATACTTTCCGCTGACCATTTTAGTGGCATTAGTACGAGTGTCTGTAACTTGGTACTGGTCAAGGTAGAACTCTGGGTCAAACATGTCCTGAACCATACCACGAAAACTGACCAATGAGCCATCAGTTAACAAATGTAATTGGTTTACATTCAGTGACGGCGCCTGTAGTAAATAAATTTGTTTTTATATAAATGCAATTAATTTTTTTAATTCCAGTTTTATTAAATTTGTTCAACTTACAGATTCGAAATCCTTGCTTTCAAACAATTGTCTATCTTCAACCAAATTTTGTTCAGAATCTTTTAATTAAAACATAAGAAATTAACAAGATATTTCAACCATTTTTTATCATTAATTTTAGTTTTAGACAGTTTATTAAGTTTATTTCAACTTTTTTTTATCATAAATAATGGACTTTTTCAAAAGCGCGGGAAAATGTGTTTCGTATTTAAACCGTAAGGGGCCGCCATGTACTTGGCAAATGTTTACACGTGACGTCACACGACCTAAGGATGCCCAACAAATACTGGAGAGACAAAGGCAAGTGGGCCACACAAAGTGTGGTTGTAAGATAATTAATTATCTTATTATTACTGTAATGATAAACGTACCGCTAGGAATGTCCATTTTTGAATATTAAACGGCTGTAGCGTGGCTCTGTTTGTGTTTCTTACCAATGACCGCTAACTTATTTACTGTACAGCGGATGTAGCAGAGCTTTCAGACCTAAAATAACTTGAGAATGGCATATGAATTGAGACTACTCCTATTTCATATCATAGAATGTTGTGTGACTTGATTACGTCACGAATTGTTCCCGCCAAATAGTGATAGCAGCGTCATGTTCCCGTATATTTCATGTTACGGTCGTTATACGAAGTAATAATATTACTTACTTACCACATGATGGTGCTAGTGTTTTATAATAGGTTCAATACATAATAGGCTCCGCCCTATTTAGTACACAATTTTTCTAAGAGTGGACCTTACCATGTTATCCAATGGATCGTGTGTTCTTGTCTATATAATCGCTGGCTCAGTGACGTCATAAGCGCAGATCGCAAGGAACTGCAAGAAGTGATTGGGTGAGTAAAAAATTGTGCACGAAGTCGTTAGTGATTTTCGTGTGTTTTTGAAGTTGTTTTCGTTTTGTTTCATTTGTCGTTGTTAAATAGAACGATGTCTAACCATACTCTTCCAAGCGCATTCGTTAAAAGCGTTCTACAGAATGGAGCCGGACGATACGTATGTCAATTACAGAGAATTACGTTCAAGTTTTGTAAAAGCTTTGGTGCCAGTCGTGGAATGAGGTGAGTAGAACCACATGCCGTTGGGTCACGTACATATTTAGAGTTTTAATCCATTGACATGCTTTAAATTTATATAGAGATTACATTGAGAACGATCTAATGGACTTTGCAAAAGATAATCCAGGTGTTGTCGTCTATTTGAAACCAAGACGACATCGATCTCCTGTTCTAGAAGCGGAATATTGTAACTGGAATTTATTAAGTTATTATTTTGATTCCATATTACTTACGTTTTTTGTTTGTTTTCAGTGAATGGTGAAAAGGATAGCATTAACTGCAGTAATTATACCAAAGAAGAAGTTTTGAAGTATACAGAGTATCTGAAAAACAAATCTGGATTTCCGATCGCGAGACTTCGCAAGTTTTGGCACACAGACAATCCAAGCATTCAGGGAGTTTGGACGCCATTCACGAACATGGATCCTAGTATGAACTGTCGAGATTTCCCGACCGACGAACGTACAAAGGCAAAGGAAACGAAACTCTCGGCCACAGAGATCTTTCGGATGATGGCCGAAGGTTCGGGTGTCGAAAAACCTACTTCGTAATGAGACGAAAATCGATTTGTTGTTTTTTTCTAATCGTGAAATAAATGTTGTAGATTATTTCTGTGTTATCAAATATTTTTGTACATTAACAGTTTTTATTTATTTTTTAGTTAATAGCAATTCATGACGTCACTCTGCATCATAATAATGAACCCGTTTCAGCAGTTGATTTATTTTTTATCATTCGTCGTGCATTTTTGTATACACTCGGTTATTTTTGTGAATTTTTTAATGTGTTCCAAATTTAAACGTTTTTAATGGGCATTAAATTGGGGAAAATGGCCTATTGAAAAACTTTGAACGAAATGCAAACTTTGAAGCAGCGTAACTTTTTATTAGTAAATAGCACATTGCAAATTCGGTTAATTTTGGAAAAGGCATTAATTTTTTAATTATGTGGCATCATTTTGTGAAATCATTTTTTATGAATTTATAGTTAGCCAGCTGTTTATTTGGACATGATATTGTTGTCGCCAATTTGTTGTACACTTGGAGCACGAATATGGCGTGTTCTTTTCATTGCGATTTATGAGATAATGACGCCATATTAGGACACCTTTAATTTACTTTTGCTTATTTGTCTTGTATTTTGACGATAGACGGCGTTGCTTAACAATAGCTGAATACCGGAGACATACAAGACAATTCAATATCAAACAGGAGTCATTTTTTTCAAATACAAGTGAATATTCAATACAAATCAAACACAAACATACACTCGCCAGGATTCGAACCCGGGACCCCAAGCCATAGCCACCTATAGTATAGGTGGCTATGCCCAAGCACTACAATCGCAAATCTTCCCCACGGCGCTCCCGAGGCGTCGGCGTGACTATCATTTGGATACTAGAGTTTTGTTAGCGCATGCGCATTGGTTGGTATTTGGTCTGACGCTCATAAAAGGGCGGTGCAAACGAAAAGCTAGTGCTGGCTACACTTGCCATAATAGTATAGCGGTGGCTGAAATTCTGAAAATGCAACATGGCGGTGAGTAAAATGGATGAACACGTGTTTTTCTGACGGTTTTTTTTATGAATAACGATTTTATTTGCGTGGTTTCCATAATTTTCATAGAGATTTAATGGATATTCGAATGTCAAGCAATCGAATAAGCTATTTTCTAAGGTTCAAAAGCGAGGAGAATGGAAGAAAACGGCGGCGAAGAAGTTCAACAAGGGAGCGTCCACCTCTCATTTGCCCAAACATCTAAAGAAACTACAGTTGAAGAACAAACAGTTGACTTTGAAAAGTAAGGTATCGGCCTTCGATAATGATCATGATGATCCCTCGGAGGAGGTTGATGCTTCTGACATGATTGAGGATACTGATCTCGATTATTTGAGGCGTAATGCAAAAAATCTAACGTTTTTCAGGTCTTATAAGCCTCATTTTATTCATAAAAAGTTGGTTTTTTCATCTATTTTTATCTTATACGATGTTCCACTTTTAAGGAAAGCCATCGGTAAGGACGAAGATTATGAAAACGAGGGCACGAACGAGTACGAGAAAGTAAGACGGGTTTTTGACGAATACAAGGATGGCAAAAGGTTTAAAACCCTTCTTCCGATCAAGAGTAACAAGGGAATCATTCCAGTTAGAATGGAACTACATGGTAACAATCGAAATTTCAACGTTTCATCGCTTTTCGTTCAAGTTTCATTTCGTAACTTTTGTTAACAGATGTGTCGGAAACTGTAGATCAAGACTCCGACAATGACGATGAAAAAGACGTGGAAGGAAGCAAGGATTCGGGATTAGAAAACGAAACTAGATATAGTAATATCTTACCGTCACTATCCCCGAAAGAACTACTAGATCGACGTCGACAGATGTTAACCGAGCTGAAAATCAAAATAGCACAACTTTCAGACGCAATCATTGTGAACCCACAGTCGAACGTAATTTTTAATTGACTTTTGAAAGTAAGAGTTTAAATTAAAAGTTTATTCGTCTCACTTTAAATTCTTAATTTGTTTTTTAAGTCTCGTGCTCTGAGAGAGTTGATTCTTCTTGTAGACAACAGTGATCCTCTTGTATTCGGGACTTTACAGAAATTAGTGATGATATCGGTACTCGAAGTCTTTAAAGATATTATACCGGGTTATCGAATTCATTCTCTAACTGAAGCAGAGTTAGAACAAAAGGTTCATTTTTGAAGTTTCATGCTAAAAACAGAAACGCTCGAACATCTATTAGACTGAAAAAGCATAAAAAAAGCATTTTGTAAAGCGGAGGAAAGAGGGGAAATGCAAGTTAGCATGGTTAATCGCTTTTTTCTGTCTTTTCTTGAATGTTACTTGTTTTTGTGTGTGTTTTTAGTCGGAATTTACGTATCGTTTGCCATTCTCATGCAGGTTTTTTGCTCTTTATTTTGTCATTTACAGCGAAAGAAAGAGACAAAAGAACTCGAAATTTACGAGGAGAGTTTGTTAGATAATTACAAGTTGTATTTGAAGAAGTTAGAATCTTTTATTGAACCTTTTTCGAAAAAGAAGAAGAAGAAGAACGACGGCGGAACAGTTGATGGCAGTGACATTAAACTTGCTGAAGTTGCGGTTCATTGTCTGTGCGAACTTCTTGTCACACATCCACATTTTAATTTTCGAAGTAACATTATCGTCACACTTGTTCCGTTCATGGCCATTGACAATCTTGAAGTTTCCGATATGTGCTGCAAATCCATGAGGACCATCTATAGGCAAGACAAGTTGGGTGACGTGTCTGCAGAGGTTTGATTTTTTGTTCAAGTTTTCTATGAAACGTAAGTTTGTTAGATGAAATGTGTTTTTTCTTTTCTTCTTCAGATTGTGACACAGACGGCACAGTTACTGAAAACGCGTTCGTTTGATGTTGAACACAAAGTTCGTCTATGTTTTAAGAAGAGCTGATTTTCTAACTCTGGTTATTCTGTGATTCAGTCAATTATAAACTGGAAGGGGTAGCCGATTTATTTAATACTATTTTCGTATTGATATCTTTCAAAATAAACTTTTTAAGGACAGAAATTAAAAGAATATTGTCATGTTAAAGTTGGGTCATTTTTTGAAGCTGACATAAAAAGCTTATTTTAAAATATATCTCTTCTTGTTTTAAAACACTTTAAAGTTTCTATAAATTAGTCTCTTGAAAGAAAGAATAACCAGAGTTGAAGGGACGTTTACAATTTAAATCCACTTGAAAGGACTATTCAAAGATGGCAATCGGAATTTTTTATGTTCACAGGTTCTGGAAACTTTTCTCTCGTTAAAGATCAAAGATTTTAATCCAAATGAGGCTGAAAATGATGAAAAGAAGAAGACACACAATCTTAAGATGTCGAAAAGAGAAATTAAAGTTAGTTGTGGTTGAACGATCATTTTATTTTTTTTTTTTTAACGGGAGAATTTGTAGCGACTTCTTTGAAGTTTTAAGAAAATGTGGTTACAAAGACAACACGTCTTATCTCCTATAATAAAAAAGGCGGTTATCTGAGTGGAAAGCTTTTTTGCTTTAGCTTAACACCTCGTTCCACCGCCAACAGTTTATCTAATTGTTTGTTGGCCATATTTGTACTGGTTCGGTTTGATAATTATTAGAAATCTACTTGTTATGTTTTGTAGAGAAAAAAGAGAATGGCAAAACTTGAGGCTGAGTTACGAGAAAACACCGGCGAAGAAAATCGGAAAGTTAAGCTCAAATTCGTAAGTGGTTTTTCATTATGATTACTTGTTTATTGATTTCGAGTAAGTTGTTTTATGAATTGTTGGTTATTTGAACTGTTGGTTATTTTGCGTTTCAGGAGCAATACTAAAAAGAAATTGAAAATATGTTAGAAACTAGAACGGTAGCTTAATGGATTAATTGTCTTTTGTTGTAAATAAATTTTAAAATGAACTTCCTAGAGACAAAAATTTTAAAAAATATCATCCCATTAAACTTATATAAATTTCAAACTGGCATTATTTTAAAAGATATTAAAATGAAAATACCGTTAAGTAATTGAGCTACCCTTATAGTTTCTAAACACATTTAAGTTCCTCTTAATTTTACCCCTGAAAGACAGAATAACCGAAGCTTTAAATGGCGTTTATAATTTTTTCTTAGCAAACGGAGATTGTAAACCAGGTTTTCGCAACGTACTTTCGAATCCTTAAGAAAGCGCCTCGTTCGAAACTTCTTTCGGTCGTACTCGAAGGATTGGCCAAGTATGTTTGTGCTCGTGTCGTTTTATCGTTTCCCATCTTAATTAGTTCATTTTGTTTTTTAATTGTAGGTTTTCACATATTATAAACGTCGATTTCTTCGACGATCTTGTTATCGTGTTGCACCGTTTAATCGAGAGCGGTGACCTCAGCTATCGACAGATTCTTCACTGTATTCAAACGGTGATGACGATTCTTTCTGGTCAAGGCGAAGCTCTTAATATTGATCCATTGCGTTTTTACACTGATCTGTATAAAAACCTGTTTGCATTGCATGCTGGTTAGAACTTTGATTGCTTGCTTTTTTATGCAGTACTTTGTTCATACTTGCTGTGTTTTGTTTTTTTGTAGGATTGTCAAGCAGTGATATACCGGTTGCCCTTACTTGCTTAGACATCATGATAAACAAGCGGCGTAAAAAGGTAAATAAAGATTGCAATTTGCAACGATTATGTGAAAGTGTTTTAGAAACTAGAAGGGTAGCTCTATCACGTAAGACTATTTTCGTGTTAATATATTTCAAAATAAACTTTTATGTGCGTTTGAAAATGATGCAACTAAAAGCAGACGATATTTTATTAATGTTAGGCTATAAAAGGTTTTTTTTAGTGATTCAGTTACCATTCTTGTTTCTAACCCGTTTTCAATTTCTCCTCAGTGTTGCTCTTCTGAAACGCAGACTAATCAAGAGTTCGGAAAATGCCCTTTACGTGACACATCTTAAACGTTAGGTTTCCACCAATATAAAAAAAACTGAAATTTTAGAGAAATTAGTAACGTATTTAAAAACTAGAGTGAATTTCTTTTTATTTTTTAAATATAAAATTTTAAAATGTTTTTTACAGTCTTGTTTCGACGGTTTTTAGAAATTATAGGGGGAATCAGAAAAAATATTTTTTTTACTGTGTTTGCTGAAGAGGAAGTTAATTCACGTTTAAAACGCTAACTTGATTCTACACTCCATAATTTCACTTAATTTCATTGTATTTTCGCCCTGATGAAATTAAATCAAATTAACCTATAAAGCTTGAGGGTGGGAAATAGAAATGGATGTTTGGTGAGAACCCTGTGTGGTTGTCGATAAAAGTTAACGGTCAGTTCTTTTTTATTCGTAGGTATCTAAACAGAGGGTTGTCGCTTTCGCAAAACGTGTTTGTATGTTGTCTCTACAGCAGCTTCACGACGGTGCCATCAGCCTCTTATTCTTGGCTCGTAGTTTCTTTGTGGTGCAGATCAATTAAAAAAGACAAACTGAGCTTCTATTCAAATGCATCTTGGTTAATACTAGCTTTGTTTTCTTTGTAGAGTCACAAGTATGTGGACATTCTTCTGGACACGGATACATCACAGGCTAGTGGTGTTTATCTTCCAGAGTTGGATGAACCAGAATATTGTAATGCAAACTCAACGTCACTCTACGAACTTCAGTTATTAAGGGTACGAGAGTATGCTACTTCTTTTCATGATTTTTTTTTACATTGTAACCTTTTCCGATTTTGGCTCGTTAGCATCATTATCATCCGGCTGTTCGGATGTTGGCCGAGCATCTCGGACTCGGGGCTCCCATTCTTGGAAATGGACAATTACCTCAACAAATCTCGCGGAGGTTTCGTAGTTTTGTTGTCAAATCTTTTTTCAACTCAATACTTTTAAAACTGTTTTTTTTTTGGAAGAAATGTGATGGAACTTTACGAGATGTACAATTTTAATGGAGAACAATTCAATCCGTGTCCACCTGAAACCATTCCGAAGAAAAAGAGGAAGGTACAGAACAGTTTCGTTATCTTTTGAATAAGTTTACTGAGAATTGATTTTTTTTTTCTTTTCATTTTTGTTGCGATAGTTTTACGGTAAGGACTGGACGCCTATAAACGACGAATTCGGTTTGCTCGTAAACGAAATACTGAATGACAAAACTGAAGATGAAGTAAAAGGAGACAATTAAAAAGTCGTGATTGAGGTTTTTTTATTTAAGAAACGTAGGTATTATAAGATGTGACGACTATTAAGTTATGTACATTAAAACTACCAATCGGCAGAATTGTTTGCCAGATAATCCTTTCGTCCGATGTTCGATGCTTGTTTATTTTGCATTGCCTCCAATTTTGGACAATCCGTAATTCTGTGACCGAGACCACCACAGTAAGAACAACCTCTTTCCTCTATAGAGATCATGGAAACGAAGAAGACAATTATCGTTAAATTGATTTTTTATCATTAGTACAATTGCCTTGTCCATAACTTGAAACTTGTGACGTCAGAGGGGTCGACAAAATATAGGTTTGTCTTATTTTGTTCAATAGAAAAGTGATGATAGCAAACACAAAAGATTCTTGGATTTACTTGCTATCAACCCTTTTTATAAAAAAAAGTGACAAGCCTTAAATTTTTTGTCAACCCCTCTGACGTCACAAGCGTCAAGTTACGGGTAAGAAAATTATAAAATCAACGGACGTACCACCGACATAAAGGTACTTCTCATTGTCAGATTGAAGAGCGGCCAAGAATGGTGGCACTTTTTGTTTTGCCTCAATCAGTAGATGTTTCATGTCCAACAGAACCGATTCATCTACAAATAAAAAACTAATTTTAATGTTGGCCTTTAAAACAGTTCAAGAGGCATTTACCACATGATTTGTTAATGAAAGTAGTTGCCAGTCCCGTCTTTCCAGACCTTCCCGTTCTTCCGATACGATGTACTGTGAAATACACCTAATTAATATCTTATCGTAAAAAATTTGTTAACGAAATATTGCGAACCATAGTTTTCAATATCTTCTGGCATGTCGTAATTGACAACATGCTGAATGTTAGGGAAGTCCAAACCCTTAGAAGCAACATCGGTTGCAACGAGAACATCCTTCTCTCCGCGATAAAAAGCCTCGACCGATCGGCTTCTCTCCTCTTGATCTGTAATGAAGAAACGTTTCCATTTCAAACATTATTTTAGTCTCGAGTTTCGTGACTTCCGAAGGATTACCCTTTCCACCGTGGATTGCAACAGCTTCTACCCCTTTCAACAAAAGGTACTCGTGGATGGCATCAACATCTTGTTTCTTTTCAGCAAAGATGAGAACCTGGATAAATATGCAGATCGTTAGTTATCACTGAATGAATAAGATATCAGATCGCTTTATTCTCTATCTGACCGGAGGTTCTGTTTTTTGAAGACATTCCAAAAGATAAACAATTTTTGCTTCCTGCTTGACGTATTCGACCTCTTGAATGATGTCGAGACTAGCGGCACCGGCCCTTCCGACGTTTACGGTGACCGGTTTCACTAAAGCACTTCGAGCAAAGTTTTGAATCTTCTTTGGCATAGTTGCAGAGAAAAGTAACGTCTGACGTTGTCCTTTAAAATACGAGAAGATGGTTCGAACGTCCTCTTCGAAACCCATGTCGATCATACGATCGGCCTCATCGAGACACAGATTACGACACACGTCTAAAGTGACCATCTTTTTGTCGAGCATATCCATCAAACGTCCAGGTGTTGCAACCATAATGTGGACTCCTCTAAATGAAGATATAACAAAAGGCGCGAATTGGTCATATTTAGATTAATTCACTGGCGAATTGATACAAACCTTTTTATCGTGTCCAGTTGTTCTTTGACGGCTGTGCCGCCAATGCAAAGACAACTTCGTAGATCGTAACCAGCCTTTTCTTCTCTCAAAGCTCTGCTGAAGTAAGTGATGATTTCGTGTGTTTGTTTTGCGAGTTCTCGCTGAAAACAGACAAGATACTAATAAAAAGAGTTATGTTCTCATGCAGTGGAGAACCCTACATACAGATGGGCAGATGACGAGACAATAGGGTCCTTCGTTCTGAATGAATGGCATCTTAACTTCTTGTTCGAGACAGAACATCAGCATTGGAAGGACGAATACAAGAGTTTTGCCAGATCCAGTGAATGCAATGCCTATCATGTCCCGTCCGGCCAATCTTTAAGAAATGGAACGAGAATTATTTTGCCCGTTAAGCTTATATATTGGTGTTAGTCGGTAGTTACACTGTCGGCAGTCCTTGGACCTGAATCGGTGTCGGTTTGTAAATCCCTTTTCGTTTCAGTCCGTTAATTATTCCTTTTGGAAACTTCATTTCCTGTTTGTGAAATGAGACGAGATTAAAAATTCGTTTTTATCCGCTCTTTGATTCTTTCAAGGGTGTAAAAATTACCTTGAACGTCTTTATTGGAGGTGGAATGCTGTCTCCTTCACAAAGGATATGCATTTTACGTCTGACTCGCTCGTTTCTCCGTTGCGACATTTCTGTGATGTAACTCGGAGGATGCCACCTTTCAAAAATAATATCCGAAACGGTTAACAATTAAACTTTTCTCTTTTAAAAGGTTAGTTTTTAAACCATTTTCTTCCCAATACAAATTAAATTGTCTTATGAACAATATATAATATTTTCAAGTTGAGCTGATTGGCCATGTTTCGAACTCTGGTTATCCTGCATTTCCAGGGCAAAATGATGGAGAAATTGAAAATGTGTTCGAAACTAAAGCAGGTAGCTGAATTACTTAATAGTATTTTCAATACGTATCTTTCATAATAAACTTTTTTATTGGCAAAAAAATAAAAAGGTAAGTCTGTTTAATGATGGGTCATTTTCAAAATGACATTAAAAAAGCTAATTTTAAAAGATATCAACATGAAAATAATCTTCAGTGATTGCGTTACAGTTCTATTTTTTAAAACACTTTCAAGAAAGACACACTGAACAGACAGAATAACCAGAGATCAAAGGGTGTTAACTGTTTAAAACCACCTTAAGTATTGTTTATTCATAAAATTGAAAGAGTGAAGACCGTTTATAAAGTTTATAAAGTTTATAAGTTTAAAATAATAACAGAGTTTTTGAAAAAAATAATTATCAACTAACGAAGTCTGAATCGGATCCTCGTACTGAATTCCTTTGGCCAATTCGGCAACACCCATAAGGGCTACAGAAGAAAAAACGAGGAAAAAAAACGTTTAAGGCGATTTCATTTGGGTTCGTAACTGTTGTAGAACGATAAAGGTTCACCTCTTCGTTCAGCCACACTCTCAAGAATCTTTTCTTCTTCTTTTAATTGTTTCTCTCGAGCGCTTTCCTTTCGAGCTACAAATAACAAGCAATATTTTTTAATCTTACACATCGAGGAAGAGAACTGTTTGTTTTCTAACCCTCAGCCTTCTTTTTCAGTTCGCTATGTTGGTCAAGGAGACTGACGTTCGATCTCTGTCCCAGGTCGTTTTCGTCGTCATCATCGTCGTCGGCCGCCGAACTCCACTTTCCATCCTTCTTCTGTTCTTCCGTCAACATCAATCCAACTCGTCCCAACTTAAGCAGCTACAACAAACAACAACTTAAACGTAAGAGTCCATTATTCGTTCAATTTTTAAAAAAGTTTCTAAGCAAAACCTTCTCCTTTTTACGTTCTTTCAACGGAACGTACGGTACGTAAGTGTCACTGTCGCTGCTTTCTTCTTTCTCCTCTCTTCTGTAACGCTGAAATCAAACAAATCAACGTTAGAAATTAATAACAGCCGTAATATGGTCTCCACATTGATATTTATGTAAAACTGTACGCATTCGCGAAATGAAAGAGCCACATTTGTTCTACACAAAATTGACAAACGCAATTAAATCGCGAAATCGAATGCTTATTTTTATGTCTATGTTGTACCTTTAAAGGAGGGTCTCCCATTTTGCTAATATGAGCATTTCCGTGCGTTTCCATTGCTCATAAAATGTTAAAATCGTAAAAAAGAAAACCCAGCTAACTAAACGCATCAAATAACAAAATCTCGGTCCGCAACACAGATCGATATATCGATTCGATTGTTATTGATTTTTAGTTGTATCGATATTAACTCTGTACAGTCTGTATGTGATTACATCATTTCTGTTTATTTAAAAACTGCAGTTTTTAAGATTTTATAATATCAACGATGCCGGAAATCTTCATTTTGCGTTTATTAATTCAGAATATTTTGATAAATTGTCTTAATATTTTATTGTTATAAGGGGAAAAAACGTGTTTTGAACTTTTGCAAGACGTCAATGTGGAACTATTTAGTAGAGCGTAGGTACTCACTTCTTCATTACATAATGGTAGTGATGAGACACATTCCTTGCGTAACAATTGCGTTCATTCGTGAGGCGCCAAATATGACACGGTTATCTTTATAGCACTTGACTAACAAATTGGCCTACGGTCGTATTATGACTGTGAGCATATTGATAATGAGTATTTTTCATTGTTTAACCTTAGACTATTACTCTACTAGAGTAATAGTCTAAGGTTTAACGCTTCACAGTGGCGTAGCTAGGCTTCGTTGCGCCCCTCCCTCCCCCGCCGCGTAAAACGTTGCGTCCGTCTCCACTTAGCCTCATATTGGGGGGAGGTGCTATTTTGATGAACGGCGGATCAGTAGTAACAGTCGGAAGGTTAGGTTTAGTAAAATGCAGTTTGTTGCAGGGGGCCTAGTTGGCACAGCCCCCTTTTTTTATTACATCAAATTTGTCTATTTTTCCGACCGTTCCTCTCATTGAACAAATTAGGGAACAGTCGGAACAATGGACTAATTTGATTTAATAATTCTTAAAAAAAAAAAGTCGGGGTCTGCGCTCCCCAGACCTCCTGCTACAACTTAATTTTAAATTTTTACTAAACCAAACCTTCGGACTGTTCCTACTATTTTTCCGACTGTTCGGACCGTTCCGCCGTTCATCAAAATAGCACCCCTAAAAAAATTTCTATACACAATAAACGAAATGAAAGTCGATTTATTTTCGAAAATAACTGAATAAATTAAGTGAGTGATTCGGAATCACTTGGTTAATTTTTTCAATTATCTTTCAAAATACATCGACTTTAATTTTGTTTTTTGCGCCACCCCCCCCCCCCCCCCCCCCCGGTAGTTGCAGGTCTGGCGGTTCCCTGGCTACGCCCCTGACGCTTCATAACAATTAATAATCCTTTCTATATTTTCTGAAAAAAAATCGTGACATTTTAGACTGCAATTATTTCGTGCTGTAATTGATTTATGATATATTTTAAGCTGTAAATACACGTTCAGGTTTGGCATGTCGACATCGAAACGTACACAGCTTCACATTGTTTTCAAAATGCAATGGTTTTCTATGATGGAAAGCTGAGCAATTAGTAAAAAAAAACATAAAAAAAATAGGCGCGCTCCACGCAAAACATGAAAAGGAATGACAGGGATTGACAGGCCAAAATTGACAGAGTATTTACAACTTTATATCAAGTGTTCAATTCAATTTGGGTTATTTGTGACATGCTTACGTAATTAACGCTCACCTCAATTTAATCTTATTTGCTGTTTATTTTCTTGTTTCAAGTTTAACTGTATTCAGTTATTTAAGTCAATGTTATGAATTGTTTTTAATACATTGTTTTTGTTTGTTGTTTCTAAATAGCACTAAACAGTTACAGCAACAACTTGTCACCATGAGAAGTGCCATTTTTTCCAGTTTCCAGTGCTGTATCATCAGATTCATCACAGCGCTTCAATAGTATCATATCGGCCGCAAAAAGTGTTAAAGCTGCATTCCCTTCTTGTGCAACACATGGGATACCTGGTAATATGGCGTCTTGCCATTTTACTAAGCACACTTTGTTAATTTCCTATGGATTTTTTAATGTGCGTTTTATCTTTTCAATTAAGGCATTTTTTTTTTTCAATATTTATTGAAAAAAAAAATGCAAACTTTGAATCAACATATCTTTTGACTCGTAAGTCGAATAGATCTATCAGAAATTCGATTATTTTTTGGAAAAAGCATAAATTTTTCAATAAAAATGCTTGTTGTTATTTCCGGAAGCTCACTTTGTTAAAAAATTTTAAAATACATTTTTAAATGTGCCGTTTTCAATGAGAATGCCATTTCAAAGAAATGCAAACTTTGAAGCTGCATAACCTTTGATTAGTAAATCCCACACAGCTGTTTAATTTTTAGATGTAGAATGACTATAAAGATGTAGGGCTTTTCTAATTAAGCGCCAAATGATGATGCAATTCACGACCACGAAATTTCTACAAATCAGGCAGGTATTATAAGAGTATTAACTTTTTATAAAGAGGTTATATGCCCTTGGAGAATGCCAGGGCATAGGAATATCTGTAGGAGGCTATATGACCAGGGTAATGAAAGATATTGGGGGTGAACCAATATGGCGTTCTCAGTGTAAGTAGTGTAACTATCGCCGTTTTGGAAAACCATAGTTCGTCCATAGCCTCCTTATATAAGAAGGCTTATGGTTCGTCTTAGTCATAGCCTCCCCATCTAAGGACATGGAGGCTATGATTTTTGAGTCTTAGAGGCTAGACAATGTCAATCAAATGATAGACTCTTTTCTTTATTCTCCTACGCCTCTAGTCGAGGAACAGGCGGCTTTGTCATCATTAATAGGTGCAAACGCAGATATTCCATACACCCCCCCCCCCCCCATGTTGACCACGTGGTACATTTCCCGGCACGTTGCGCTTATGCAAGTAGATAATACAACGACAGGCCAAGAGACGACAGTCAATATCGATTGAGTGGGATATTACTCAGTTTGAATCGATAGTTTGACGTAAGACATCGATGTAGGAATTATTGACAATGATTTTCTTTTTTATAATTTATTTATTATTATTATTATTATTATTATTATTATTATTATTATTATTATTATTATTATTATTATTATTATTATTATTATTACTCGCTTTTATTTAACTTCATAAATCTGAAATATTTGAAAATAATTCACACTGCAAGAGATTGAACCCATGACCAAGTTAGACAAACATTACCATGGGCTGAGACACTAACCACTACACCAACAAGACAAGAGGGAATTATATTTTGTTTTACGTTTTAGACCGGTTTTTATAAAAAAATAAAAGTTTTTTAAAGTTTTTGTTAGTTTTTGTAATGAGTAAATCGCCTTTTTGATATAAAAACGAAATTTGTATTGATTATTTTTATTATAAATACGATACAAATCAAGAATGATTATTTATTTTTAGCAGACAAATTCCCTATAATTTGCGTAATTTTCCCTATCACATGTGACCACTTGCAGCCTTTGAGTAATCGATATATTGTTTGAATCGATATTTATCACACTTAGTGAAAGAGAAATTGTTTCGTACTTTCATGAATTGAAGTAGAGGTGGAAGAGAGGTTTTCGTTTGTTTATCGTTGCAAAAATGTTATTTCTTATGTGTTTTACATATTATTCGCAGCATACGAGCCAAGACATCTGATCGAAACTTCGAAGTGAGTTATTACCACTTGACAAAGATACATTCGGTCGTTTTTTCTTAACTAAATTGAGGTCCAAAAGACGCGTAAAAAGCGTCAATATTGGGAAGGGGGGGGGGGGGGGGGTTATCTTTTTTTAGGCTTATGTGTTCTACCTTCCTCTTATTTCTTCTTAAATTCGTTTTTCTCGTCACTTTTTCAGTGGTTTTTTTTTTCGTAATGTCATAAAACAAAACATTTATCAACTTACATTTTATAAATTCAATATTTGCATTAAATTCTTTCATAATGAGACAAGTTTTACTAAAAATAGTTTCCTGAAAATCAGTCGTTCCTTTGCTATCATCACCCTATAAAGTATATTATAGCACCCTTGATCTAACCTAATTCTGTATTTAATGCTCATTTCTACAAAAATCGTAGAAACGAACGTATTGCATTGATGTACGTCATGTTGAAGCAGCTGGTTAAATTTTATTGTTTTTTTTTATGAAATTATGACATTCTGTTGAACTTCTAACAAATAGAACGTTAATTATTTTTCTAATTTTTTTTTGTTGTTGTTTATTAAAGAATGCCTAAAATAATCTATTCGACGGACGAATCTGACGAAGAATCTGCAAACGTTGTCAAAAAGAAAGAAAAACATAAGAAGGTCGACCGCGACGTGAAACAGGAACGGTTGAAATTCAAATCTTACGATGATGAAGTACCCGGAAGTTCGGGCGCTGTAGCTGACGTACAGCAGCCGAAAACGGGTGCGATGGTAATTAATTTTAGTGATTTCGATGGTGAGACACTTCGAAAGGCGTTGGAACTGTTAGAACAAGGGCGACTCGCAGCTGCACGTGAAAAGAAGGTTTCAGATGCTTCTGCTGTTGTCACGAAAACGTCGACAAAACCATCGTCGGCTTCGTTAAAGTCTTCATCGTTTTCGTCTAAAGTTGAAAAGAAGCAGCAGCAAGAACGGAGCCACTGTGGTACGAGTCTTGTTCACAAATCGAAAGTGAAGAAGGAGGAAAAGGAGGAGAAGAAGGAGAAGAAAATGACTGCGAACTCAATAAAGTAAGTAAGATTGTAAAAGGTCGAAAGCGATTTAATTGATTTTTTTTACACTGTATGTGATATGGAAAAAAAAATGAGGTGAACGCTTTTTGAAGTAACAACTTACGGAAGAAGGGGGTCTGTTTGGGGGGGGGCGACCCACCCCAGTTTTTAAAGAATTATTTAATCGAATTGGTCGTTTGAACCAACTGTTGAGACCGTTCCTCCCTAGTTTTCGTATAAATGTTGAAATTGATCAAGAAGTTGATTAAAACGCGTTTTCGTCATAATACAAAAAACTTAATAAGAATCTCTCAAAACATATATCAAATTTTATCTCGTTTCAGACGGAAAGAAACAGAGAAACACAAAGCGAAGACGAAACTTAAGATAAAGAAAGACGGTGTTTTACGCACCGTTAAGGTCGAAAGTGGTTCTGTTAACGAGTCGCCGCCACGTCATCTAGAGAATAAGAAAAAGAAAATTTCTTCCTCATCTTCTTTAAAGTCATCTGCAAACAATATCAATTGTTCTGATGACATTAAAGCGAATGTCGTCAAGTCCGAATCAAAGAGCGACAACATTGAGGCCAAAGTCACGAACATCTGCTTAGATGTCGAAAAGGAAAAGGACTTCGCAAGCGATGACGACGAGTGGAATGTTGACATTTCTGTTTTATGTGATTCAATTGATGTTTCTGAGGTTCAAATTGAAGAAGTGGCAGATGTTCCGGTTAAAGAACTGGCTGATGTTCAGGTTGGAGAAGTTGCCGATGTTCACGTTGAAGAAGTTGCCGATGTTCACGTTGAAGAAGTGGCCGATGGTCAGGTTGATGAAGTGGCCGATGTTCACGTTGAAGAAGTGGCCGATGGTCAGGTTGATGAAGTGGCCGATGTTCACGTTGAAGAAGTGGCCGATGATCAGGTTGATGAAGTGGCCGATGTTCACGTTGAAGAAGTCCAGATTGACAATGGGAACGAAGTTAAAGTTTATGAATCTGCATCTGACCGGAAAGAAAGAGATTACAGTGAAGTCGCCACTTTACATCAACTATGCACGGGGAAACTAGAACGGATGTCACAGCAGAATAAAGAAGAATCGTCTAAGTCCAATATCGAATCGAAAGTGATGGATTCTGCGGCGGTTGTTCTGTCTTCTGTCGAAGAAGAAAAAGGAGAAATTTCTCAAGTTTGTCCGATGGATATTGACGTTGTTTCAGAAGTTAGGGATCGTTCGGAAGAAGTGGTTTCGATTCGGACAACCAAAATAAAAGATTCCAAAGAAGGCCGGTCTTTAGTGAGTGCGAAGATGGACCAGAACAATGGTCCAAGTACATCCAAAAAGAAACACTCGTCTATGCATAAAAAACACGACAAACTTAAACATCATCATCATCACCATTCGTCATCGTCAAAACTAGTCGCGAGTAACAAACTAGTCTCCGCGACGACGCTTCCTCCTATTCCTTCTTCGAATAAACTTTTAACGAAGGACGATTCCGTTATGCCCGTGCATCGGCAAACCACGGATTCTCATATCTCTTGTATTTGGCGAGCTAAAGATGTGAAGCTTCAAATGACTCCGTATGTGATTTTAAAAGTGTTGCATCCATTAGTATTACGTAGGCTAGAAAAGCGCAGATTTGTGAAAATCTGTTCTAATCAAAGTAATGTGACAAACGATGTGCGTAACAATGTGCAATTAGTGTCGATAAAAGGTGATCGAAAGGAGGGCAAACGGATAGATTCGAAAAGAAACAATATAAGTGAAAAGGAGAGAGACAGGAGAATAGAAAAGACAAAAGATCGCGAAGAGAGAACTTTGAAAGAAAAGGTACGAGAGGAGAAAACCGAGAATGTAAATTCACGAGAAGAAAGGATGGAGGTAGAAAGGATAAGAGATGAAAGAACGAAGAATGAGCGAGTGACTGAGGAGAAAATTGAGACTGACAGAATACGAGTGGAAGGAACGGAGAAGCTGAAGTTGTTAGAAGAGACGGAAGAGAAAAAAATTGTAATACAAGAAAGAACGGGGATTGACAGACTACAAGAGGAGGAGAGGACGGAACAGAACGAGCGACTACAAGAAGAGAAGACATCGAAAGAAAGATTACGAGAGGGTAAAACCGAGAAAGAAGTGTCACAGGAACAAAGAGCGGGAAAAGAAAGATCACGAGAACAGAAAATCCATAAAGAAAAATCCCGAGAACAGAGAGCCGAAAAAGAAAGGCTTCAAAACAATTGTTTGGAGAACGAAAGGCTTCCGGTCAACAGGACGGAGAACGATAGGCTTCGAGACAATAGTTTAGATACTGATAAGAAAAAAGTAAATAAATTAGACAATGACAAAGTACGGGAAGAGAGAAATCGAGATCAGGAAGAGTGTAGAAAGAAACGGCCATGGCGGAGCTCGATTCCTGCAGATAAAGGAGGAACGTCAGAAAAACAAGAACATGTGAAAAAGAGGCGGATTGTGAGGCCCTTTAAAGCCACAGATGATCTGAGCTCGAAACATGATACGAAATCTTCATCTCCTAAGAAGCTTCAGTCAGTGCCACCTCGGAAGGAGTCGGTGACAATAGAAGAAAAGGGTCCTCACGATATGTACATTTCTTCTTTTGATGCATGTAGTTCAATGAAAGAAGACATTACTGGGGATAACTTTTTAATGGACGGCATTGAAACGGATGGTTTAGAAAGCACATCATCAGCTCTTGCAACCGATGACGTCTTACTCCAAGCACGACAAGTTGGACAGCCGACCACTGACTTCAGTCAACTGCTGAATTGTAGTGTTGTAGCTAGTGAGACAAAAGCGGTCGATTTCGAAGATTGTTTATCCGGTGAGGAAATGCTGTCCACTTGGAATACGTGTACGGATGCCAGTTCAAGTCTGTTAGTCGGAGAAGTCAACTCTCAGGCTTGCAATAAACAGGAAGCGGAGATCATCTTGGTTGAAGAAAGTTCGATGAAAGAGTACGAGAACTATCTGGACGATTGTGACTTTCGAGGCGAGATGCCAACGGAGAAGATCGATAAGAGCAGTGATCCATGTCCGGACGATCTGTATAAGGGAACTCCTAAAAACCAACTGGAGGAGTTAAAAGTTCAGATCAACGGTGTATCTGCGGGCTTTGTAAACCATTCGCCGGTAAAGTTGTCTCCGCATAACGTGATGCTTTCATCCTCAGTGTGTAACGTGTCCGCGAGTGTTAACACTTCTAACGAAGTGGACGTCGATGTCGTCGAGATCATCGACTGCGTTCAGTCCACGTCTACAATGGGAAAGTTATTGCTGCCTGTTGTCGACAACGAGCAAGCTAATTCGAACGCAAGTGTTGACAGTAAGAATAATTTGGCAGCGGCTCCGTTTGCTATGACCACCGATTTAGACGTTGCGGCTCCTCTTGTCGAAGAGCAGAACGCATCGGTACGCGATGATGTGGATGCCAATTCCGAAAACAGCTACAACAGCCAGTGTTCGAATGCTTCCATGCAGAAAGAAACCGTGTTCGCGACAAATCGAGATACTGCTGCACACGAGAATAATGTAAATCTCACGAGCGAGATGGACTCTGTTTGGAGTTTTAAGAAAAAACAAGACGTAGTTGTTAATAAGGAACCGGACGAGTCTTCTAAGAATGTAGCGAGTAAAACGCCTACTAAACAAGTTCAGAAGACGCCGAAACCACTTAAGTCCGTTCAGCTCAAGGAACATAAATCTATTGTCAGTTCTTTGTCAATTCGTATTGCTAAAGAGCTTGGTACCAACGTTCCCGATGTTGACACGCTTTCGATCATGGCTCCGTCCTCGGATGAAGATTCATTACTTGGCGATGATCTCGAGGAAAAGTCTCCCGATAAGACGTAATCGTTTGTTCGGATGTTACGTTAGTTTATTTTTTTGCGAGTATTGACTTAACTACGATATCTTTCTTGCAGGGGTGATTTGTTCGATAATAGCAATATGTCGGTCTCGATCTCGAGTGATCCTCTAAGTGTATCTCGTAATGAATCTAGGCGTCGTGCGGCACCTGGTACGGATATATCGAGCGAACGTGACTTGATATCGGATCTTCAGAGGATGAAGAACGCGGATCTAATTGTAAGCCTTCAGCTTTCGTTAACTCGACAGCAATTTTTAACTTTATAACATAAACGTAAACGTTTTTCACAAGGGACATTAATAAGAAAAAGAATTCAAGATGTCAATTTTGCAACCGCTTGAACTTAATTTTCTACATAGAAAAACAATTTTTTAGGTGGGTTGCCACTCTCAGGGAATTAGAAGATTTTTTAAAGGTCTGGGAAAATACAGGGAATTTAACCAAGAAGAAATATGTATAACCTGGAAAAGTCAGGTAGTTTATTTTCTGAAAGTCTGATTCCAGTGATTTAAAAAAATGCTCTAAAAAGCATGAAGAACAACTCAGGAATGCTCAACGAAGCCCAGAAATCTCAAAAAGCTTTAGAAAGGGCAAACATCTAAGAATTTTTAAAATGTCGGAAAAGAGGGGTGTAGGGTTTCCACACGCAAAACGGGAAACATAGAAATGTAAGGGAATTAGGAACTTTTCAAAAAAAAAGTTGTTAGGGAAAACTTGGCTAATCACAGTCAAGGTTCGTAAATTAATAGGTTCGCTTGTAACTTAGGAATTTCCTCACCCGTGATTAAATTGAAATAGGGATTACGGGTGACGTAGGGAATATGGCGACCTCGCCCATAGCAAAGTATTGCGGTGTGAAATTTCTTGGCTACCTGCCAACCTATATTACCTTAATAGACATTGGCAGCCATATTGGGGTGAAAATTTGAACTTTTTGAAAATATCAACTGGTGAAGTGATAGTGAATAGGTGGGGGCCACGTTTGTTCTATTTTTCACCAGTTGAAATTTTCAAATTTCCACCCCAGTGGAAACATGGCCTTATGAGTCAACCGGTTAATCTACATACCTTGGATCACAGTGATTTCCACTATTGTAGTTGTGTACAGAAGTTTTTGAGAGAAAAAAAAACTTGAAAATATCTAACTTTACTACAGAAAACCTGAAAAAGTTAGGGAATTTCGAAAATAAAATTCGGTGGCCAACCCTGCTTAGGATTCAAATGCTAAAATTTCTTCTTGAATTAGTGCCTTATACAATTATTTTATTTCGGTTTAAAGTATCGAGTAAATATTTTTGTTGGAACCGTCGTTTTTTTTTTTATAGGAAAGGTTTGGAAGAGATGTTCGAGCTGGAAATCATAACATAGCGATCAAAATTTTCGGTGTTCTTCAATCGAAGGTGATCGAGCCACGAAAGTACAATATGATCAGGGACTTACTGCAAGCGATTGTTAACACGGAACGGAAATTGGATGTCGGTTTAGTTAATGAACTTTTTCAGACAGGTCCGTTTCATTTCTCATTTTTCGTTACGTTTGTCCTTGTTTTTGCAGCACGTTTTAAATCATCTCTTTCGTTGTTGTTTATCTCGTTATTTGCAGTTGTACGATTAGTGCCTTCATACAACGGCAACGTTCGGTCTCAGATTCAACTTCTTAGATTCATGTTTTCGATATTTAAGAAGAATCATCACATTCCCACATCGGTTCACAATTATTTGCGTGCCAACGAGGATGAACGAGGCGGTTTGTTTTATCAAATTCTTCACTCTTTTATCAATCTGTTTGAAATTATGATGTGTATTATATCATAATAATTGAGTTGGCCCTACTTTTGTTGATAGTTAGAAAATGACATGATGGCGGCAGCTGATATGGCTGTTAAATTTTTAACTTTTCCATTATCCAGTGTTTTGCAGATATAAGATTGAACTAGGAATCATGATTAAAAGCTAAAAATAAATTTATTTAGTATAAAAATACTGAAGGCGTTCGGCTTCCGATCGATTGCTCAATTGACCATGTCCAGAGGCAGCTCAGCGACTTCTGAGTCAAAGCTCGGCTAAATTGGCGATTCGGCTTCGACTCAGAATTAAAGAAGCATTCACTGAGCTGCCTCTGGACATGGTCAATAAAGCAATCCCTGCCTGTGAACACAGACTGGAATATTGCATCGAGGGAGAAACATGGAATTAATACAATGACTAATTTTCGGAATTTTATAGTTTCAGTTAAATTGTTTTGTTTTTTTTTCGTTGAAATTGTTGAGCAAATTATTAATTTATAAGTAAAGTCGTTAGTACGTTTAGTATAAAAAAAATTCTCAGAATTTTAACTTAAAAAATTGTTACAAATTAAAAAGGTTATGGCGAAAATATTGCACCACCCTGTATATCTAATACATTTGCACACAAAAAACTGTCAAAAAGTTAAGTTTTGTCTCATATTTTTTTGGGGTGACAGATTCTCCAGGAATCGTACAGACGTACAACAAAGTTCTTCGAGAGGCTATCTACTTGCAGTATGCGGAGGTGTTGCATCTGTATCGTGATGCAACGGAAGTTGGAATAGAAATCGAAGAGACATCTTTACGGTCTCTTCTCATCATCTTTCATAGGGATCGATTGACGCATTATGCCTTGGATCTTTATAATATGGGTTGCTGTATGGGAATATATCCTACATTGAGGGTCTGTTTTGAAATGTTTTGCATTTTGCCCTTTCGTTCATTTCAATGCCACTCCGTGTTGATGATTTACTTGATTTCGTTTATTCCACGTGTTATGTAGATCAGAGAATGGCCACATTGCCTTCGCCTGAAGACGTTTTACTCTGAAAACGAATTAGAGATAATGATAAGAGACTTTTTTCATAAGTTAGCAATTAACTTCAGGACGAATCCAAGGTTTTACGATCCGCGTGCCATTAACAGAGAAGAAAAGTTTACGGTTTATTTATATCTCGAGGTAAATCGGAAGGACGTTGGGGGACGAGAGTTTGTTGAAAGTGGAAACTATACCCGTGAATTCTGGTTATTATGCGTTTAATAAGCAATATTAAGAGTAACTTGAATGTGTTTTAGAAACAAGAAGAGCAAATGAATTACATAAGGATTTTTTTGCATTGATATATTTTAAAGTAAACTTTTTATTCCATTTTGAAAATAACATTTAAAAAATGTTGAAGCTAGGAGGTGATTTTTTTTTCTTTTTGATTATTTGTTCATATAATATAAATTTGCTTTTAAAGCCATAAACACAAAATTCTCCTAGAAAGTGGTTAAGTGTAAAAAAAACCGCCCCTCCTTTGTGTTCATGCTGTCTTTTAAAATAAGCTTTTTATGCGAATTTGAAAAATAACAAAAGGTCAAAGCATGAACCAGGCGTTATTTTGATTTTTTTTAAATTGATTTGGCTACTGTTTAAATTTATAAAACACTTTCAATATTTCGTTATTGTCTTGCTCCCTAAACTCACCTGTTCATAAAACATTGTTATTGATTCGGTTACTTTTTTAATTAACAATTTTATTTTTAAAATTTATTTATTTTACTTGAAAATAGTTACAGATATAAACATGGCAATCCTTTTCCTGTCTTTTTAAAGTGTAAATGCCCCTCGGACTCTGGTTATTCTGTCTTTCAGGAGCAACATTAAGAGAAAGTTGAAAGTGTTTTAGAAACAAGAAAGGGTGGCATAATCACCCAAGATTATTTTCATACTGCCATCTTTAAAAATACACTTTTTATGTCAGTTTGAAAAATATTTTAAGTAAACAATCTTTTTTTTTAATTTTTGCTTTTAAAAAGTTTATTTTTAAAGATCATGAAAATCCCTTTTAAGTGTTTCATTTATGTTTCTAATTTATAAAAACACTTTCAATTTCTCATGAGTTTTGTTTCTAAAAGTCAAGAAAACTAAGAGTTTGAAAATTAGCTTGTTCATAAAAGTTATTAATTGATTCCTTTCGAATTCTAGTTTGAAAATAAAACACTTTGAATTTCTTAGTTTTGCTTGTTGAAACGCCAAATAACTAATTGTTCAAGGGTAATCGGTTGTCATGTGACTCAATTGTGAACGTCTTTCGTATTTAGGAGTTGCAGTATCAGAAAGCAGATAAAGGTGGAGTCCTAGATATGATCGACTGCTCTTTGGAAGCAGCGATCAAACGAGTCGCCAATGTCGTTGTAGGCAAAATCGACAAGACTTTGGCGTTGTACGTCAGGAGTCCAGAGGAAGGTCGTATCATATGCATCAAAGCGGATGGAACCATTCAACTCATGACTTTATTGCTTGATGCTGTTAGTTTATTGAATAGACAAAATAGAAAAAAAAACGAAGTCTAAACTTATTTTTCTTTTTTTCTTTTACAGTCTCAAAACAGGAAGTCGTCGCACAGCAGCATCAACTTCAACCACACTGTCTCAGAAAGCTCCATCGAGATGAATCCATTCAAAACTGAAACATAAATTAACTTTTTAGTGATTTGAACGAATTGTTCTTAACGGAAAACGAGGAAGTGAGGCGGAAGCTGTTTGATTGCTTTCGTTATCTATCTATCTATATATATATATATATAAATAAATATTCGTTTCATTTGTTTTAGAAAAAGAAAAAGAAACTCAAAAAGTTATTTTTATATATAAATGTTTAAAAAAACACAGTTGTAAAAAAGTTTCAACATTTCAAAAGAAGAAAAGAAAGCGAAAAGTTTTTTTTTTGTGGGGAGGTTTGAATCGAAGGCACAAAAACGTAACGAAATAACTGAAATAAGCGTATCCTTTTTTTCTTCTGACGCATTCATAATAAATAATTAATATTATCTGTTCTATAGGAGCGTATATTGTTTAAAAGGCTGGAGAGAAAAAAACAAGTCACCATTCATGTTTAAAGTTTTAGTTATATTTTCATTTTATTATTTTTTTAATCATAATTCTGATTTCTTATTGTTATTATTGTGTTTGAGTTGTGTTTTTATGACAAATGGGTCATTTAAAGAGTGGTGTTTTTTTTCCTAAGAAAATCTTTTTTTCTAATGATGTTTTTCTGTTTTCAGGAGTAAAATTAAGAGAATCTTGAATAGAAACAAACTAGAGGGGTAGTTCAATCACTTAGGTCATCCCTAGACATAATGTTTACTGCGCATGTCTATAATTGCAAGTATACTGTGCAGTTTTACACGCCTGTGCAAGTGACTTGTGCATGATGGGATGGTTCTATTTTTCTCACAAATCCAGCTGCACCCTGGAGCGTGTAGGGGGAGTTTGTGCTGTCTTCATTCAGTCTTGCTGTTTTTGTTCCTTACAGCTGACCTAAACTTGCAGCGATATGCTTGTATCGTCGAGGGAATGGCTTGCACAAGTTTAGACCTGAGCATTAGATGTGTAGTATACGTTATGAATAGGGCCGGCCTTAAGAGTATTTTCATATTGATATTTGTTAAAATGTGCTTTTTATATCAGTTTGAAAATAACTCCAACTTTAAGCATATGGTTTTTTTTTTAAAGTTTTGACTATAAAAAGTTTATTTTGAAAGATTCTAATATGAAAATACTACAAAGTGATTCAGCTCCCATTCCAGTTTTTAACACGCTTTCAAATTTCTCTTCAGTGTTGCTCTTCCAAAACGCAAACTTAAGACAAGCGTTGTAAAATCAGCTGTTCATAAAACATTAATTCGTTCATTGTTAAGTTGGGCACCAGGGTGGTCTCGGTTGACCTGTGTCCCCTTTACGAGATGCAAGTTCTTTACTAACTAACCAATATTCGTAAGCTTCGACCGCTTTTAAATCACGTTCTTCTTTCATTATTCTTTCTACGTGTCTTTTATGATCTTTCTCTTCCTCCTCCTGTTCCACTTTACGTCGGATCTTTTCGTCTTTTGTACTTTTCCTTAAAAAACATAAAAAATCTCCGTATAATTAGAAACAAATAACACGTTGAGGTTGACATGCAGAGATTGAAATAACCATGTTTGAAAAGCAGACAGTGAATCTTGTTTCTTTTCCCACATTTCATCTTCCTTGTCTCGTGCCTCTTCCATCTCCTGCTCTCTTTTCTTTAGTTTTTGTTCTTTGATTACCACTTCTTTTCTTTCTCTCCACACATTGAAAACCTGTTATAATATTCTTTTTATCAAATGAAGTTCCATTTAAAAGTACTTTTACAATCAACTAATAACAATTTCAGCTTCTCTTCTACGATTCGCTTTATCCTCTTCTTTTTCTTTTATCAAACTGTCTCTTTTTCTCTCTTCTTGCACTTTCTTTTTAATCGTGTTCTTCTTCTGACGTAGCCACGACTCGTAAATGGCTTTTGACTCAGAAAGTTTTGCTTCTTGTTCCTTTTAGTCGTGATTCGTAAAAGAACGAACAAAAAAATTAGTTTTTTTATCAAGACTGGTTAATCTGATTTTTATACTTGTGTCTTCTTATCTTCCTCAGTTTTTTCTTTGAGTTTCATTGCTGTCCATCGTCTCCTAGCATCCTCTAATTTTTCAAGATACCACCGCTTGTAAACTGCTTGTCGTAGTAATGTCGAATCCTGCAGGATGTCACTCGAGAGATTCATAAGATTTGTTCGCTGACCAACACTTGACTTTGACGGAGGCTTTTTCTTCACTGTGTAAGTGGCGTTTAGTAATTGCCCTGAAGAACAAAATCAAAAGATTCGACCAATAGATGTTATTAAACCATTTTTTAGATTAGATCCGTATTTGCATTTTAATACGTGATCATTACCAGTATTTGTTTCAAATGGACTCTCGTTAGCTTGACCATTGTCATAGACTTGCATAGAACTGTTCCACAATTTCGAATCCTCAGTTTCTAGAATGGCATTAAGCTGCCCCTGGACTGAGCTTCCACTGTCCACCATGTCACTATTTGGGGCCACGTGTTCAGTCTCATCCCAGTCATTCATTTTCCCCGCCGTTTGTAATGTTATCTGTTAACTTGTTAAGCGATTATTAAGTGCCATTTACATTACACACACAGGCAACTACGATATTATGTTCAGTTCTGTTATTGCTTTTCATATTTTTAAATGCTTTTTTATTGATCGTTTTTCATGAAACTAGTGAAATCAATACATGGAGAGCGTTTTAATTGTTCTTTGATTTACAGATTTTTACTCGCTTTAAATACGGTGCAATGTGAAACTTTTAACGGAGCAAAAATGTCTTTCAACATACTATAGCAACACGTGTATGTTTTGTTAGTTGTCATAGCAACCGGCGTTCCGGTTTTAAAGTGTTTATATATGCTTTCACTAGATGGCGCATTATTTTCCATCTTATTTACAAAGTTCACTTTATACTGTACTGGTACAGTATAAGCCTTTATTATATAGGTTTCTGCGAAAGTTTATTTCTTCTTAGTGTAAAATTATTATTAGTAAACAAATTTATATTTTTTTGTCATAAATTTATCTTGCGAAAGGATTCTAACCCGACACTCATAAAGCAGCAGGGAGTAAATGGGAACGAGGAACCTATCGTGGTGGAGGTCCCGGATTAGACAAATTTATATTTTCTATGATAAATTCAATGTGTAACAGTTGATCCTTTTTACAAACGAAAATGGCGGAAATTGCTTAATCATCAGTTCTATGTAATGCCTGAAAATGTGTAGAACCTTACTTATCGACTATTTTTAACGATAGTCTATTAATGACGTCATGTTATTGATGCAAATTTGCGCGAGCGTTTGTATGTACTAATATGGCGTCTTCACCCTGAACTATATTTGAATGACGCCATGTTCGTTCAACTGTGTTTCTTATGCTTATGGCTTTCTAGTAGTTTCTACGGTCCACCGTAAACCTTCAAATCGTAACTGTGGGAATATTGGCTACTATCTTTTTATATTTACTTGACTCGTAAGACCCGCTGGTGTCGTAAAGGGGAAATTTTTAACATGGGAAGTCTATGGGATTAAATGAGCCATATGTCCATTAAGCGCCTCTAGTGGCAGTAGGCTAAAAGATGGCCCCTAAGAAGTTAGCGGACGAAACTTTAACTCTATGGAAAAAAATCGCTGCACCGGTAAGTTTTTTGCCGTTTTCTCGCAAATTACACGCCCAATTTTCGTGAATTTTTGAAACAATAAAGAAAAAAGTACGTAGTTTCACATCCATGCATTAGTTTTTTAATATTTCACATTGTTTTGTTATTTTTGAGGTTTTATTCTGAACGTTGCTGTTAAACCGAAACTTTTAACATGGAAGCCAATGGAGATTTCAATAAGTCGCTAAGTTCTTTTGCTTTTTTCTTGTAAATTACTTGCACAATTATCATGAAATTTTAAAGAAATAAAGATAAAAATGGCTAGTTTTATAATTAATCATTGTTTAATTAAGTATTCTTCCCGTTTTTTTTTGTTATTCAAAAAATCACTTCAATTATTCAGTGTAGGGTTCAGAATAAAACATTTGAATTTGTATTTGAAAAAATTACTCTGCAAGCAGCCATAAAGGCCTATGGCAGAGGGACAAGAGTCCAAGTGAAGCACAGAAAATGAAAACAAACAAACAACGAGGGGCATTAAGAAACCAATGCTTGATTGTGAGATTACGTCCTTTTTTCTTTATTTCTTTAAAATGTCACGATAATTGTGCAAGTAATTTGCAAGAAATAAGCAAAAGAACTTACCGAGTTATCGAAATCTCCATTGACTTCCATGTTAAAAGTTTCGGTTTAACAGCAACGTTCAGAATAAAACATCAAAAATAACAAAACAATGTGAAATATTAAAAAAACTAATGCAAGGATGTGAAACTACGTACTTTTGTCTTTATTTTTTCGAAAATTCACGAAAATTGGGCGTGTAATTTGCGAGACCTGTGCAGTGATTTTTTCTATAGAGTCCTATGTTAAAGTTTCGTCTGCTAACTTCTTAGGGGGCCATCTTTTGGCCTACTGCCACTAGAGTCGCTTATTGGACATATGGCTCATTTGAAAAGTAAAACAAAAAAATTTAAATTTGTTATGAATTTGTGAAATGGGTTACTTTTTTAACGTACATGAATAATAAGTATAAGTTCATGGGTGAAAATAAAGGTTTTTTTTATAGTTTATATCGTGAGTGATTTTGTATGACCACTGATGGGGACAGGCAGTTAGAAATAGGTGAAAAGTTCAGTTGGCTCTGCCCTTGTTATGACGACTGGCAACTTGTAATTGGCTGGTTATGTAGTCTGACGTTGAAAAGGGGGGGAGCATGTGACGTCAGACTTCATAACCAGCCAATTAGAAGTTGTCAGTCGTCATAACAAGGGCGGAGCCAACTGAAGTTTTCACCTATTTCTAACTACCTGTCTGATGGCGAGTACTATACATTTTAAGTGTCTGGAATGTCGCTTATGCACTTACAGAGCCCTCTAGTTGTCAAACCTAACGAAAGGATCAAAGTTAAAATTGTCAACATTTTTTTAATTTTTCTTAGTAATTATTAAAAAAAAAAATACTTCAACCCCTATTGAGGTCATTTAATTTTTTAAAGATATTTTTTTTTGTTATTTAAAACGAGCCCAAGTACTGTTTACGCGTTACTTTTTTTTGCGAATTGTACTAATGTTTAGAACTAAGGCAATTGCACAGAAGCGCTTAAATATTTAAATTTTAAAAAGTATTATTTAATTACGATGGTTTATGAACAGCTGATTTTAAAATTTTCGATTGTTCTGTATTTCAGAAGCAAAATTAAGAGAAATTTGTAAGTATTTTAGAAACTACACGGGTAAATGGGCTTTGTGGACTAGCTGAGCTTTATGAGCCTGTTGGGCTCACTGTAAAGTTTTCTTGGGCGGGGCTTTTAGAGTCTTAATTAAAAAAAAATCTCATAAAAAGTGTAAAATTTTAGACTTCCAATCTGAATTCTTGTGAACTTCTTAGCGAGTAGAGAACTCCACTAGTTGAACCTACTGTCACCCCTTATTCATTAAGAATGTATCCTTCGATTTGTTTCTTTAATATTGGAACGGAATCCTATTAAATACAGGGTTATTGAAAAAATATGTCCGGATTTCAAACTGAAATATTTTTTTTGACATAAACGACTTAAACGAATTTTTTTTTTGGTAAATTGTTTAGTTTTCTTGGTGCCACGAATTTAATTTTTAGGGAGCCATCTGGCCAATGAGAAGTCAATATTCAGGATCAGTGTTATGATTGACTTCAGTGGCACTTGGGTGCTGTTTTGACAAAATATTGTTTGTTTCTGGCATAATAGTATTATTTTACAAAAAAAAATCACTTAAAATGGTTTAGGAACAGGTAATTTTCAACCTCTTCTTGATTCTGTCTTTCAGGATCAAAAATGAAGAGAAACAAGAAAGTGTTTTAGAAATTGTTCAATCACTTTTGGGTATTTAATATTTTCATATTTTGATATCTTTCAAAATAAACTTTTTATTAAAACAAAACTTAAAAAATATCGTCTGCTTAAAGTTAGATCATTTTTAAACACAGGCAGATAGAAATAGGGGAGAACTTCAGTTGCCTCCGCCCTAGTTAAGACGACCGGCAGCTTCTAATTGGTTTCTTGTGTGGTTCAACATTAAAAAGGGTGGTGCATGTGACGTCAGACTACATAACCAGCCAATTAGAAGTTGCCGGTCGTCATAACAAGGGCGGAGCCAACTGAAGTTCTCCACTATTTCTAACTGCCTGTTTTTTAAACTGACGTAAAAATCTTTTTTTGAATGAATATTAACCTGAAAATACCTAACCCTTCTAGTTTTTTAAAACATAATGAAGTTTCTATTCAAATTTTATAATACCAAACAGACAGAATAATGAAGAGTTCGAGAGGCGTGTTTTTTTTAACACTTTTAAAACGGACCTTAAGTTTGTTTTATTTAAAAAGGTTATTTGAGCATGAAATTCCAACCATATTTTTCAATAACCCTGTATTTGAGGGCTGTGTGAGCTCTTTATGAAGCAGGATTTTTACAAGAAGAACAGAAGAACAGTTAGTTAGCTCTCTTCCTCGCTCTGTTCAGTCAGTTGGTTTTGAATCGAACATAGAAATCCTAGAGTTTGGTGTACGTGTTTTGTGTGTCGCAGGCGCGCGTGTGTTTTTTCCTTCTTTTCATTCTCTACGTGTGAAAATTGAGTCATTGAGAAAGAGAGAAAGCCGCTTTTATTTTGATAACAAACAATACAATTGCCGTCATTGAGGATGGAAACAATTTAATTTAATTCCGCTTTAAACGTGACTTTTTATCAACGGTGTTTACAATTAATGCAATAATAATGATGATGTTTGCATTGTTCATCTGGTTTTTTTTTTGTTTGTTTGGCAGGTGTAAAAAGTGTCAACAGAAGGGTGAATTATGTTCCAGTTTAAACATTTTTGGTTAATCACAAACCAGCCGTAGAGAAAGAGGAGGACGATGCATGAATTTATTAAGCGAAGAGAGGAAGGAATCTCTACTTTGAAGTGTGTTTCATTTCGTCATCATTTAATATGAAATCCTACAGGTTGACCTTTGACGACAGTATAACTGTTATTCATGTTTTAGAATTTTGAAAAGTAATTTTGTAACACTTGTTTTACATTTTTTCAGCTGACTTTTTTGACCTTTCTTTTTTTGGGGGGGAAGGTATGATATTTTTTTTTTCTTCGGATTTATATTAAGTTTTGTGTTTAACAATATAAATTATTACATTTGAAATTTATGGACTTACAACTTGGATTGGGTTTGTGAAGTTCTTTTGACTTTGGATAACGGAATGGGAGGGAATCATTCCTCGAAAAACAAGGTCTCTTTCGATGATGATTCCGATGGTAAGTTTCATTTTTTTTTTCTTTGCCATTCTTTTGATTGTTTTATGATTGTTTTAAAGTGTAAACGCATCGCGAACTGTGATTATTCTATCTTTCAAGTGCAAAATGAAAATTTAATGTTTTATAGAAACTAGAAGGGTATTTTTTTTACTAGTAGGATATTTTCATGTTGAATCTCTTTCAAAATAAGCTTTTTTATATGAGTTTCAAAATGGCCTAGCTTTAAGCAGGCAACGCTTAGCAGACAATACTTTTGTTAATTTTTGTCTCATAAAAAGTTTATTTTGAAAGATTTCGACATGGAAATACCCTGAAGTAATTGAAGTACCATTTCTAGCTTTTAAAACACTTCCAATTTTCTCGTAATTTTGTTTCTGACTGACAAAATAATCAAGATTTCGAAATTCAGAGCTTGTTCATAAACCATTCTTAGCTTCATCGAATTATTTGAATTTTACACGTTTACAATATTGACAATATTAATTGTCAATCTTTTGAGATGGTTTAAACTTCAAATGCGTTATGAATAGGCGAAACATGTTATTTACATTATTATAAAAAGCTGATTTTCAAACTTTGGTTATTCTGTCTTTGAGACGAGCAAAATTAAGCGAAACTAGAAAGTGTCTTAGAAAACTAGAAGGGTAGCGCAATCAGTTAAGAATATATTTATATAGACAAATTTTTTTAAAAAAATATGTCATCACCTTAAAAGTTTTGTCATTTTTAAACTGACATAAAAGCTTATTTTGAAAGATATCAACATGAAAATGACCTTAAGTGATTGATTTACACTTCTGGTTTCTAAAACACGTTTAAGTTTTTCTTCATTTTTCACCTGAAAGACAAGATTAATCAGAAGTTTGAGAAGCGTTTTTACTTTAAAACTACCTTAACCTGATGTACCGTGTTGGTGGTAGAGAGACCTACAGTATATAAACATGGAACTTGGTTAGATCTGGGCTAGCAATTTTTTGGACCTGATGAGCTTTGTGTGCCCGATGATCCCTCCATAGGATTGGTGGGTTAGGTTCACTATAAAGTTTTGTAGACTCTCTGCTTGTCTTGAATTATGTTTTTTCTCCCCCTAACAAATTGTATGTCTCTAGTTGGATATTGATTTCTCCAAGTTTGATTTTGGTTTGATCGGTTTTTTTTTTCTTCTTCTCAGTATTGTTCTTAAGAGATTCCTCTTAATTGTGAGTTTTGAGACATGTCAGTTTTTATGAAAATTGGGTATTAGATTAAATTGTGAAATATGATGATGGAAAATAAGCAGAAATGGGTGGTTTTTTTTATGTTTCTGAAAGTGATGGGCGTTTCTTCATTAGGTTTTTTGTGTAAATATTTTGATGTTGAACAAATAGGACTTTTTATGACATTTTTGCTTTTAAGTATATTGGCTGAGGTACACAAAAACGATTTCAGCTTTGGTTGTTATGTTCGAACTTTTAATCCAGTTTGTTTTATATTGTTTATTTTTAATTTTAGGATAAACATTTCAAGCTTTTTATGATTCAGGAACATATTTTTTTGTGTTGAGACCAAATTCTTTGACCCAATTTAATTCAACCTTTTTTTAATACTCACCCTCAGCTTCACCTTAACCTTCAACACGTCACCCCTTTGTTTAAAGGAATGCGGATCTTGTACCATTTGACCAAAAAACGAAATAAAGAATATTCATTCTGTTTTGTGACTTACTTGAAGCAAGTGTCTTCTTTTAATGTAAAATTCAACAGGTTATGGGCCTACCACGTTTTTTACTTTAAAACAAAATACATTTCACTCGTTTTTTTCAACTTTAAAAGGTCTTAAAAAAAAAACAACTCATTTTAAAACGAATTGTAAGATCTGCGTTCGATCGGTTTCAAATTACTGAAAAATCACGAACGTTAAACACTGCAATTTGAAACGTTTTTTTTACAAAAAAAAAAAAAAAAAAAAAAAGTTTTTTTTACCACGTGGCACTCAAGTGAAATACAAGTCGGCTGAAGAACAAAAGGGACAACTCCACCACAAGTATTGACAACAAAACTCTGCTGGACATTACTGCAAACCTTTTAAACACCAGTCTACTCACAAACATGAATCAAGAAGTGTTCAAAATTAAGCAACTCACCCAGGAAAATTATGACTGTTGGAAAGTACACATGGAATGCTTACTCCACAAATCCGGACGAATCAAGTATGTAAATGGCAAATTTCCTAAACCAATTCTAACTGCAACAAATGCAGAAAAAATTGAGGAATGGGAAACACAAGACTTAACTGCTAGAGCTGATATACTACTCACACTCAGTGATGAACAATTAACACAAGTAAAATCGTTCGACACATCTGCTGAAGTGTGGTCCGCACTGGAGGACATGCATGTTTCTAATAGACCTGCACAAAGAATTGCCTTAATAATGGACTTATTAAACTTAAAAATGAAAGGTGACACAAATGTTCTTGAGCATATGACATCATTTTTCAACTGCTTAAATAAAATAACAGAAATGGAAGTAAAGCTAAGTGCAACAAATGATGATTTAGCTTCTGTCCTACTGTTACAAAGCCTTTCTGATGACTTTGAAGGATTCCGTCGAGCAATAACTGCAAAAAAGACTACCAAATCCGAAAGAATTAAGAAGGCGAATCACAGAGGACTACAAACTTCGACTGGGCTGCTTAAATTCACAACAAGTGACAGAAGCCATGGCAGCTAATCGTAGACAACAGACACAACAACGCAGACCACAACAAAACAAAGGTGTTATGCAAAATCCCCAGCAGACATCAACTCAACCCAAAAGCTCTGGAGGACTACACTCTGCTCGTTGTAAGTTCTGTAAAAGATCTAATCACAAGTCAGAGAACTGTTGGTTTAAAAAGAAAAATGATGAAGCTGCAGCCAATACAACAGCGAAAACAGCCAACACTGCAACCAGAATCACTGATGGTTTCATAGTCACTGCTCTTTATGCACGTGAAAATGTAACTCAAGCAAATGACTGGGTCCTTGATGGAGGAGCAACAGACCACATGAGCAATCAAAGAAGCAGGTTCCAAAATTACAAAAATCTTTCGGCAGTAATTGGCTCTGCTGGAAAAGGCCACACATTAAACCAAGAAGGGACTGGCACCATTATAGCCATTGTTAATGGACCAAGTGGAGCGCAACACCAGTTCCACCTTGAAGGTACTGTCTACTCTCCAGAATTGCGAACGAATTTGATATCAGTTCGTGCGCTCACTGCCCAAGGCTACCAAGTTAACTACAAAGACAAACTAGCAGAAATTATAGATAAAAATAATACAGTAGTAGCTATTGCCCACCTTAGACACAGACTATATTACATAAGGGAGGCAAATGTCGATGCTTTCACAGCAAAGACACAAGAAAATGAACTGCAACAATGGCACCGCAAATTGGGACATCTAAACATTAAAGACGTTCGCAAGCTACTAAGTAACATGACAGCTGACGAAAAAATCCAACTCCCATCTGAAATGCCGACATGCCAAACTTGTCTATTGGGAAAGCAAACAAAAGTGCCATTTGCATCAAGAACGGAGGGACTTAGATCATCACCGTTAGAATTAATTCACTCTGATGTATGTGGCCCCTTCCGTGTCAAATCACACGGGGGTGCCAAATACTTCACCACTTTTATAGACGACAACTCGCGTTGGACAGAAGTATATTTTCTAAAAAGAAAAAGCGATGTCAAGCAAGCTTTCCTTGATTACAAAAATTACATCGAAAATCAAACGAACCACAAAATAAAAATTCTTCGCACCGACAATGGACTCGAGTACTGTGGTCAAGAATTTTCTAAACAACTAAAGGATCTGGGAATCAAGCGTGAACATACTGTGGAACACACACCTGAACAAAATGGTGTTGCGGAAAGAATGAACCGCACATTGTTAGAAATGGCTCGATGCAATCTTCTCGAATCAAAACTGCCACAATCGTTCTGGGCAGAAGCCATCTCTGCAGCTGAACACATTCGCAACAGATGCCCTAGCAGCTCACTTCAAGAAAAAACTCCATATGAGGCACTCCTTAAAAGGAAACCATCCATCAAACACCTTCAACCATTTGGATGTCAAGCATTTGCCCTGGACAAAACACCAGGAAAGGACAAACTGGCTCCACGATCAAACAAGAGCATCTTAGTAGGCTATTCCAAAGAATCCAAAGCTTACAGACTGTATTGCCCAAAGCTTCGGAAAATCATCAAATGCCGTGATGTCAAATTCATCGAGAGCAATCCAGACAACTTGATCGCTTCCCCAGGCATCTCAAATGATTATTCTGATAATAGCAATACAGCCTTTTTCTTTATGGACCCTGCTACCACAAGTGAAGTTGCAGCTCCAAATCCAACAGAAGCAAATGACCAAGTTGAATTACCACAAGGAGCACACGACAACTCCACTGATCTTTCAGCAGCTACAGACATCGTAGCAAATCCACAGAAGAGATTGCCTGGACGACCATCATATCAACGAACTGGAAAAAGAGGAAGACCACAAAAGCACTATTCCACAACTGCCCTTCATACAGCTGCACTCCATATAGAAGCAGTCTACGACTACGTAAATCCGACAGTTAGTGAGGCTCTCTCCAGTCCTCATGCAGCGGAATGGGCCGCTGAAATGAAAATGGAATTTGATGCACTAGTTGACAACGAAACATGGCTGCTCGTCGATCGTCCTTCACATAAAAGAGTCATTAATTGCCGTTGGGTCCTTCGCACAAAGTATAGTCCTGATGGAACAGTGGAGCGGAGAAAAGCCAGACTAGTTGCAAAAGGTTGTGCTCAAAAAGAAGGAATTGACTATGATGAAACATTCGCACCAGTTGCCCGTCAAAGCTCCATCAGAACAATTTGTGCACTAGCAGCTGAAAACGACCTCATCCTCTATCAAGCAGACATCGTAATGGCCTACATTAATGGCGACTTAGACGAAGAAATTTTCATGGAACAAGCGCCAAATTTTGAAAATAAAAGCAATCCCAACCAAGTCTACCTGCTCAAAAAATCACTATACGGATTAAAGCAAGCCGGTAGACAATGGTACAAAAAGTTAGATCAGGCACTCAAAACTTTCGAACTGAAAGCAACTAGCGCCGACCGCTGTGTCTATTTCAGCACAAAATATCCAGGAGAATTAATTGTAGCCATCTACGTTGATGATCTCCTAGTGGCTGCAAAAGCATCAAAATTGCATCAAGAAATAATCGAACAGCTATCGCAACTTTTTAATGTCAAAGACCTAGGTAAAATTCAGTATTGCCTTGGAATTCAATTCAAACAAGACCCAAGAAGCAAAAGCATTTACCTCTGTCAGTCAAAATACACAGAAGACATACTAAAAAAGTTCAAGATGCAGGATGCAAAACCCACAAAAACCCCACTGGATCCAAACGTCAAGCTTCGAAGATGGGATAAGGACATTGACAGCACCGAAGACAAAATTGACTCGACAGCCTACCAAGGTTTGATTGGCTCTTTGCTCTACCTTGCCGTGTCCACACGTCCAGACATTGCGCACACCACATCTGTGCTCAGTCAATTCAACAAAGAACCAACAAAAGAACACTGGGCTGCTGCAAAAAGGGCTTTACGTTACCTTCAGGGTACAATTAATTTAGGCCTCCATTACCGAAAAACAGGAATGGACTTTCATGGGTATGTGGATGCAGATTGGGGGGCCAACATTGATGATCGCAAATCCTACACTGGTTTTGTATTCCAAATGGCTGGAGCATCAACTAGCTGGGAATCACGGAAGCAAAAGACTGTCGCCCTATCTAGCACTGAAGCTGAATACATGGCCCTAACGGAAGCCACCAAAGAAGCCAAGTACTTCAGGGGATTACTCAGCGAATTATCTGGCAAACCAGGAATCGAAATGAAACCAACCACCATATTCTGCGACAATCAAGGTGCCCAGAAACTCATGAAGAACCCAATTAACCATGGACGAACAAAGCACATTGACATCAAGCATCACTTTGTTCGAAACGCTTACGAGGACAAGATCATCGAAGTAAAGTACCTAGCAACAACAGACATGGTCGGGGACATCCTAACAAAAGGACTGCATGGACCAAGTCACAATAAGTTTGTTCAAGGTTTAGGATTAACCAATATTCAAATATAAAAACGTTCTTATTAAGGGAGAGTGTTGAGACCAAATTCTTTGACCCAATTTAATTCAACCTTTTTTTAATACTCACCCTCAGCTTCACCTTAACCTTCAACACGTCACCCCTTTGTTTAAAGGAATGCGGATCTTGTACCATTTGACCAAAAAACGAAATAAAGAATATTCATTCTGTTTTGTGACTTACTTGAAGCAAGTGTCTTCTTTTAATGTAAAATTCAACATTTTGTTCATAACATTTTTCACATAATTTAAGGTTGTCATCAAGGGTAAAAGACCTCGCCAATTCTGATTATATTGTTTTTCTTGTGCAGAAATGAAGAAGTTGTATGAGAGTATTTTCATATTGCTACCTCTCAAAATAAGCTTTTTATGTTAGTTTGAAAAGTGATTCAGCTTTTAAGCAGACACTATTTTAGTTTTTGTCTGTAATTTATAAAGTTTATTTTGAAAGGTAACACTCCAAGTGACCCTTCTAGTTTCTAAAACACTTACGATTTTCTCTTAATTTTGCTCCTGAAACACAGATTAATTAGAATTCGAAAATCAACAACTGTTCATAAAACATCTTAAATAGAAGCGAACAAAATATTTAATTTTTAGATTGGATTTCCACTATAAAATATCGTTGTAGAGATGGATGGATGCCCTATGGTCTTCATGTTCTTTTAATGAATAATTTCTTTTGTAAATACAAGATTTTGCAGACAGAATTTATTTTAAAGTAGAAATGACATGCATATTTTATCATCTTAAGTGCATAAACATCCAGATTTTGATTCACAGTTGATTTATTTATCTTTTCTGATCATGAAAGTTTTCAACAACCTTTTTCACCTCGTTTTCACGACGATAGTTTTCGGTGTCATGACAGCAACTATCACCGTGCAGACCACACTACCGCAATAGTGCTCTCACACTATCTCGTTTCACTAGATAGTTGATAGTACTATTGCAACAGTGATAATAACTATCACCGTGCACACGAAAGTGTCGCAATAGTTTACTTGTTATTGAGTGACCACTTGGAGGTAAATATTCTCTAAGTAGGGAAATGAGGCTTCCGGATGGATAGAAAATACTGTTTTTGACTCAAACACATCTGTGAACTGTCATGAGTCATGACAGAACTGTCACTCTACTCTCAAGTCTTGTAAACACTTCCTATCGTAAGGGTGAACTATAACAACTGTCATGACAGCAACCCTCACGAAAGAACTGTCACCATATAAACTCGGCTTTACTAGTAGTAGTAGTAGTAGTAGTAGTAGTAGTTTTATACAATTGGACTGCTTTGAAGAAGAGACATGATGTTGTATTTGTTTAGTTTCCTTTTTTTTTTAGCTTTAGTCAATATATCAGCTAGAAAAACGAAGGAGCAGCTACAAAATCCGTTCCTTCTTCTTCTTCGTTGTTTGGATTTTCTTTTTGGCCATTAATCATTTTCTATTGAACTTAATTTATTAGATTATCAGGGTTGGCTTTTGGAAATAGATAACAATTTATTCTTTTTAACTTGTCGAATGTTTTAAAATGAATAATGATTTCTTTTTTTTTTACATTGACATATAAATTAAACTTGCCTATACTTTGGGTTTTTGGTTTGTGTTTTGTAATGGCCCTGAAGTAATTAAGTAAAAAGCATTCTAACATTTATTCTGTTTTTAAGCCTACATTAATTGACACTAGTATGTAAATAAATTTGTTACTTTTTGGGGGGATTTATGTTCAGGTTAAAAAAAAATTCAATTTAAAGAAAATAAGCAGAAAGTTTTCTAAAAGTTTTTTTTTTTAAAGTCGTTTTCTTTAATTTATTTTTTGCTCCATTTTTTTTTTCAGGTAAAAAAAGATATAAAAAATTATAAATGACAACACTAATTTAATTATATTCCTATTGGAAGAACTGAAATTTTTTGAATTGCAAATAAAACATTTTAGTCTAACTATCTAATACTATTAGATTTGGCTAGACCAGTAGTTTCCAAAGCTTTTTTTTTGCTCACGGCACAGTATTTTTTTATGCAAAAATTACGGCACAAATTGCAAAATTCATGGCACACCTAGCAAAATGTACAAGGGCACCTAGCAAATTGTACGGGGACCGCTAGCAAAATGTATAGGGACACCTAGAAACATTTATATCGACACCTAGCAGAATTTACAGGGACACCTACACTATACAGGGACACCTACACTATACAGGGACACCTCCAGTACATACAGGGACACCTCCAGTACATACAGGGACACCTCCAGTACATACAGGGACACCTCCAGTACATACAGGGACACCTCCAGTACATACAGGGACACCTCCAGTACATACAGGGACACCTGCAGTATATACAGGGACACCTGCAGTATATACAGGGACACCTGCAGTATATACAGGGACACCTGCAGTATATACAGGGACACCTGCAGTATATACAGGGACACCTGCAGTATATTTGCCCCATACTTATATACAGGGACACCTGCAGTATATACAGGGACACCTACAGTATATATTCTCGGCACACTAATGTACCACAGTACACCCTTTGTAACTCATTTGTTTAGTGCTATCGTATAATTGGAAGATGCTGTTTGTTTTCATTTTTTATATTAGTTATTAAACATTAAAACATTCAAAATTTCGCGGTTCATTTAGTAAAACTCACGGCCACAGCCTTCTAAAAATACTGGGCTAGACTTTGCGTAAAAAAAGTATGCAAAAAGAACAGAAAAACAAGTAGCACTGCTATCAGTGATTGCCCTCTATCAGTCATTTAAGGGGCAGAGTTAGTAAAAACTCCTGACTGGCCAAAATGCTTCTGCCAAAAGATTAGAAGAATACATACATTGCATACACAAAAAACTCACTTTAGATAACTGAAATGCAGACAAATGTGTTTTTTATGTCTAGAATGATTTTTTTTCTTCTTCTTCTTATACTTGTTTGAGGAGAAATAACATTCATTTTTTATCATTTTCAGTGAATTTTGACCATTTTCAAATTCTGAGAGCTATTGGAAAAGGAAGTTTTGGGAAGGTAAGACAAAAAATCTCATTTTTTATTCTGTTGTTGAGAGTACATTATTTTTCTTAGTACTTCTCTCTTTTATCATTATTTATCAATGTCAATGGTAATGCGTTGAAGCCCCCTGTTTGAATTTTGAATGGATTTTTCTGTTGAAATTGTGCTTTCTTGAGATTTTTTTGTGTGGTGCTTACAATGAGCAGAAAAATATTTCATTAATTATTAACTGTTTATCATAGTAGAATGATAAATGACGTCAGGTATAATTTACGCTACAATTTGCGGTCACTGTTGAGGACATTTATGGCCAGAAACACTTTAAAAGCTCATGATTAATTTTTTTTGTCTGAGATGGGTTGATTTGGCCATTTTTGGTGGGGGGCATTGAGCTAAAATGAAGCATTTTTTTCTTCTTATCGGCTTTTTTTTATGAAACAATTTGTTTTCTTTGCATATTTTATGAAATTTTGGTTACGCGTTTTTAATGATGATGATGGTCCATTAGTATAATCAAAGTTGTTGTTGTTGTGGTTTTTAAAATGAGGATCTATTTTTCAACTTATATATTGTTTGTTGTCTGTGTGAATGGTGGCGCCACTTTCCTGTTTTGTTTCAAATTATATTGAAGCATGAAATACAGCAACAACAAAAGAAGTTATTGAGTATGTTGAACACAGATGTCCTAATCACAAAAAAAAAATCGATAAATGTCATACGAAAAAAAAAGCATTTGCAAAACAGACAGAAAAGAATAAGAAGAAAAAAAAAATTGACTTATTTAGAATAAATCCGTTGTCATTATTAATTGTAAAAATGCTTTAAAAAGTCATTATAATTTAAACCAATGACAGTATGATTGATAGGAATTGTATAATTTCCATTATTTTTGTTATTTATTTTGAAAGAAAAAAATAAGAAAATAGGTATTAAGAAATGTCATCAACAACACAAAAAAAACTTTTGACATGTATGAAGGGCCAAAACTAATAGGTTGAAATGACACATGTGGTGTTGATTCTCAATATCACCTTGTCTATTCTTTTATATATTAGAAAATTGTGACAGTTTACATCTTTTCAATGGAGTTTTTTTTTATGTAAAGTGACAGCAAATCTCTGAAAATTTTTATGTTTAAAAATGAGAGAGTAAATAATAGACGAAGAAAAACACAACATTGTATTGGGTGGAGTTAGTTGTTTGACAAGAAGAGGATTTTTTTTTCTGATACAATTTATCATATTTTGAAGACACATATCTAATATTTTCTTTTTGGTCAAATATCAGGGGAGAGAAGTATCTATACTAGAAAAGCAAAGTGAAACGGGGGAGGAAAAGGAGGAAAAAAAAGTACATGTAGTTGTCATAGTTACCGAGTGGATTCATATTTTCTGACACGTTGGAATACATGTTATTATGAAAGTGACTGGACAGTTTGATCAATAAATATTATCTATTTGCATCTTTATAAAGCTACTTTTTTTCCCTCTTCTCTATATACATTAATATGATCTCTTATTTTCTATATGAATTATTTAATTTCATAAAAGCTCTACTTTCTTTTTTTTTTCTCTCCTATTTTGATGCTGCTGTTGGAGCTGTCTAGAAAAAAATTGCTCTTCTCTTATTAGAAATTTGATAGGAATTCTTTAAATATTTGATAATATTCTTTTGTGTCAAAGTTTTTATTTTTCTACCCGTTTTTTTTTTTCTTTACACGAACACACTTTTCTGGGCGCCATCTGGATTATATTTTGTTGCATGTTTTTTTTTAAGTGTCAAATTTTACACTCCCATCAAAACTGTCATCTCTGTAACCATTTAGAAAATATGTTAATAGGCACACAACCATCACACACACAAACGCTTATAAGCTCCACCCCCCCACAATTTATTTAAATTTCTTGTTGAGTATTAAGTTGACTTTTTTTTAGAAATGTTATTTTTAATAAATACTGTACAGAAAAAAAAATTGCAAGAAAAACATTTATTAATATTGTTTGACAGTTTACATTATAAAAAAAAATTGTGATCGAATTGGAATTTTATTAGATTTAGGCATACGGGATTTAGCTTAAAAAGGAAACACATTTGAAACAGTATTAGTATAGTTACGAAAAAACGTTTTTTTTTTGGGGGGGGGGGGGGGGAATGGAAATTTCGAACAGTGTTAATTTGTTTTTAAATAAAGTGTCACGGAATTTCACTATGTAAGGAATTTAATAGAAGCGCCATATATCTTTTCAGTACAAAGGACCATAGAAATGTTCTCATTGTTTATTTCTATTGGTTTTTCAGCATGTGTTATTCTTCTCTAAATGCCTCTCAAATTCTGATTTCAAGTGCAAAATGAAGAAAAATTTGAATGTATTTTAGGAACTAGACGTGTAGCTCAATCACTTGAGTATTTTCGTGATGATATCTTTCAAAATAAGCTTTTTATATGGTCTGCTTAAAGCAGACCATATTTATTTTTTTAAATTTTTGTCTGTAAAACGTTTATTTTAAAAGATATCAACACAAAAATGCCCTTAAGTGATTAGGT